>PVJD01005377.1:0-116892 GCA_004026545.1 Mormoops blainvillei
TTTCTTTTTCACAATATCTAAAATTTATAAGCAATTTGGTGCATAGCATAGCATTTCAAAATATAAATCATACCTTTTTCTAGAAAACTTACCTAAATTTAACTAGGACTTCAGATATTATTAGTAAATATGAATAGCATACTTTGTTATTATGCTGATTAAATATGATAGTATTCTACATAGTCAATGGACCATTGATTCTTTCACAAATACAGGGAATGACCTTAATATTATAGAAGGCAGTTATTAAATTTTCAAAATTTAAACCTGAAGAAAAAACTAAATAATTGATTTTTATAAACATCTAGGAGAAATCTAAATATAATCATGTTCATGTTTGCATGTGTGTGTTTATGTGTAATAGTAAAGTTTAATAAATCAATATTTTATTATATGTGGTACATTCTGACATTTTCTCTTTTTGGTCTATTTTTCATTTTTAAAAATATTTTTTTCAACTCATAAAAATCAACTTAAACTGATTTTATACTCCTTTTAATAGCTTCCACTCTTCCACTCAAAGATGCTAAAATATAGTATAAATTATTTTTAATAGATATTACTGAGGGATCAATCAGTTTTTAATGCCCAAGGAGAGAAGGAAATATTTTGTTTCTTGGTGCCAAGGCACTTTTAAAAAGACACTGGAATTTTCAATCACGGAAGAAGGTCATTTGGGAAGCTGTGAATGACATTGAGAATTTTGAATCTTGAAATACCTCTGAACACCTTCCATAGTGTAACTGAACACAGGTTTGACTTCCTGTTGAAGCAGAAGCCAAACTTATGAGACAGGCGTGGGTGAGAAGGAGAGTCATCTATTCAAATGTTGGCCACTGGAGAAGACAGCAGACTCCTGTCCTCAAAAATCATTTTAACATCTCAGTGCAGACAAGGGTTTTTACCAGGAGGGAGAGGGAAAGCAGAACAAGGAAATCACGGGGAGGGGCTACGGTTGCGCAGGGGACACAGGGTACACATGCAGTCAGGTTTCTGGTCAGCTTCGGTAAGGACCGTGGCATTGGCAATGTCTGTGATCAGGCTGCCCCAGGCCCAGGTTCCAGCAGCAGGTTGTTAATGATTTGTGGCAGGTATGACTAATGAAGCCTTTGTTCTAAGGCATGTACCCTCCTCCCTAATTCGGGGATGATGTGTAGGACATTTTTCCATAGGTCTTGACATGGATCTTTATGGTCAATGTCCTTGAGCTGGTCACCTGTTTTTTTTGTCAGAATTCCTGGGGTCTCAAGACAAGGCCACTTCTTAGGTTCACGTGGGAATCAAAACTGCAGATTCCTTAACAGTGTACCAAAATTTTTCTAACATGCAACTTTAATTTTAAGAGAGGAAAAAGAGTCAGATTAGAGTAACCAGCTGAGTTCAACATCTACTAAGATTTGTATAACTGGGGTTGCATAGCCCTTCATTACAAGAGGAGATAGCCCCACAGCACCACTGCGAGATCCAGCCCTAGGGTGCCATATACAATATTTTTAAAACTGCAATATCAAAATTGGATGCCGCTTCTATTCCAGACTCCTCCCCTAACCACCACATCTCATTGTTTGCAAGTGTAAAATGAATTAGAGTCCAAGGTAATCTCAAACATAAACATTCAAGATTTATTCCAGAAAGAGATAACCTATACACTGAAAGGCCAAGCCTACAGGAGTTTATATTACTAGGATTCTGAAGAGCTTCTGAGGGACTCAGTTTCAAGAGGATTGAGCCAGGTAAGAGGAAATATTAAGCTTAGTGGAGACAATTACTTTAATATGGATGCTGTCACCTAGAATTTTTTATTACTGTGTTAATTCATATACCTGGGCCTGGAGTTACTATTCTGGTGTTTTGGTTACTTGTAACCTGGACTAACTAGTGGCTCACAGTTAATATCCTTCATTTTCATCATGCACATTTCTGAACATAAAATAAGAATTGTGCCTATTTGTTCTTTTCTGCCCTTTCCTTTTTTTCCTTCATTGTGAAAAATAGTAGTCTGCCTATCCCAGGTCATAGATTGGATGGTTTGTCTACTTGGGCAGGGCTGTGTGTTTCTTGGTTATACCTGTGTTGGTACTCACTGTACTGCAGACATATTTTAAAATAAAACAGATGATTGCAGTCTTTCAAAGGTCAAAAGATGAGATATGTGGCATGCTGCAGAAAAAGGAATCTGAAAGCTCAGGGAGATGGAAACATTCTAATGGATCTGTTTTTCACAAGCTGCTCTGGTATCTCCTAAGCATACCTCTTGGAAGGGTCAGAATACTCTTCTGTTCCCAAAGATGTAGGAAATGCATTTGGAGGGAAGCACCAGTGTGCTTACAGTAATTTCTCTTGACTGTCCTATTTTGACTGAAGGTGACCAAGCTCAACTGCCAAAAAATTGTGTCATTGCTTTATTTTTAAAGATCTGTATTACTTTCCAAAATTATCTTTTAATTTTTTTGTATTTTATTGTATCTTCCACACTAAAAAGACTTTCACATGAGAGCAAGAACCATGGTGTTTGCTCATGCTATATCATCCCTAGCTTTATAACAGTGTGTGACCAAAAATTAGGTGTCTGTAAATATGAGTCGGTAGATGGATAGGTGAAAGGGTGGATGAATGACACATTAACAGAACAAGACAAGAGAATACAAAATGTACCAGATCTCCAAGGACCTACCTTTGATAAATGGCTTTGAAATTTAAGGATATTAGAGTTTATTGAAGAATTTGAGCAGAAGTAACATGATCTATTTGTGTTTAAACATTGCACTCTGATGACTGAGAAAAATCTGTCCCCGAGGATGGGGGTAGTCTAGGATCATAATGGGATAGATGTAATCCTAAACTAAATTGTATGTGAGATTCATATTTTTAAAATAATTAATATTGAGAGGTAAAGTATATTAAATGTAATAAAATGAATATTGAAGCTAATGGACTGGGTGGGGAAAATTATATTAAGTATATTCCTGCTTTCTCTAGTTATTATCTAACATTCAAGGCACCTGAGACCTTATGATTTGCTGTGGTTTATAATTCCATAGCAATGGTTAAATACTTATTCAGTATAATGGCACCTCTCCACTTAGTGGTCCTGAGGGTATGAAAGAGCTTAAACCTAGAAAGAGCTTAAACTACTTTTTTCAGAATTATATAATTATGTGCATTATAACAGTTTCTATTTATGTCATTTTTAAATCCTTATTTAGGGTATGTTTATTTATTTTAGAGAGAGAAGGAAGGAGAGAGAGAGCCAAAGAGACATTGATGAGTTGCCTATCCTACGCATCCCCATTGGAGATTGAACTCACAACCTAAGTAGGTGCTCTGACTGGAATCGAACTCACAGCCTTTTGTTGTTCAGGATGACACTGTATGACAAAACTGAGTCACCCAACCAGAGTTTTATTTTTAGTTTTTTGAAAATATTTTTGATGGATTAGAAATACATTCTTCTAAACACACAATTTTTATTTAAGCTACTTAAAATTCAAGGAATAACTACTTAACAACAGATATTAATAATTACACTTAAAAGTAAAATTTTATATAAATGATTTTTCTAACAATTTTAACATTTTATTACACAAACTACTGTATTATTGACACAGTCATATTTGAAATTTTAATATATTTAAGTTATACTTTGATATCACACTTAAATATCAGAAAATTCAAGCTAAGAGCTTTTTAAATGGTTTATTACTTAATGGTTTCACTTAACAAAGAAAAGATATAAGTCAGAGTTCTTGAGAGGCACATTGGCCATTTCTGCCTTGAACCTCCTGCACTTGGGCAAACAGAAACCCTAGCGATAGACCCCTACTTCATGGGTCCCTGGTTTAGAAGATCCTGTCTCAAAAGGCTTTGCACTCACCTCAAGTGTTTGGAACCAGCCAAAGCCAGAAGGGATGCATAGGAGGCATAACTCAAACTCAAGTCTGGATCTCTTTGACTCTCAATCCACCTTTCTTCATTTTGGAACTCTCACTGACACCACCATCAGTAGAAGGTTTCATTCCCCTGCCATTCCCTGGAATCATTCCAGCAAAGCAATCACGTTTTCCTGTGAGACCAGGCCTTCCTCCTCCCTCCATACTACAAAGCCTACCTCTCATGGCTCCTGCCTCTTCATTACGTTCTTAAGTACAATTGTCCTGTGCCTTTGTGTGACATGCTAGGCCATTCTCCCCTAGCTTATGAGTATATGTGATTAATAAACTGTTGCTGATTTCATCTTCATGGTGTGAAGCATAATGTATTTGGCCATCCCCATAACTCCAGGTAGGAATCGCTCTCTTATAAAGTAGTCAGTAAAGAAATCTCAGTGTGACTACACAGAAGCCAGCAATCTTCAATTTTTGAAACTTATTAGTATTCCAACATGAAAGTACTGTTTCTACTCATAATTGTCTTCATATACATTAACTTGACTATACTTGTCAAAGTGTTATTGCAAATTGCCAAAGGGAAGAGGTGCTTAAAAAAGTCATTTCAAAGGTTTTTGCTATTCATAGAGGCATTTATATACAAAAACAATGGATAGGAACAACAACAACAAATGTGGTAGATTAAAGAAATAGCTGCTTACGGATAATAAGGATAGATGGTCTGTCAGCTAGGTGGGTAATTCTTAGTTTCTAAAATGAATTCTTAATCTCCTTAAAATCATTAAAAAAAACCACTTGAGCATTTTAATAAGAATGTTTTTCACTCTCTAGAGGAAGATATAAATTACATCAGACAAACATAGTTTAGTCCCAGACCAGGTTTGAGATGAGAGATTTTTCTCCTACACACTAGATCGCATGTAATAAAGCTCATATTTTAAAATCGGTGATTATTTTTCTGATTTTTCTGCTAATGTGCTGCGTACTTGTCTCAAATCTGCATGCAAAGTCCTCACAGTCACAACTGGGCCAGATACAAACCATAAGATATTTTAATTCTGGTATTACCAGCTAGCAGCTTTGATTCAGCACCAAATTTCTGCTGCCATAGATAATCTACATTTTTGTCTTTCAACTGTACTTTGTACCAAGAAGTTTATATTCTGACTACTTCATCTAAATATTTACAAAAGAAAGAATGATGAGCAGGAACTTTGGGAAGAAATGAACTAAAAATGTTACACTATTTCCAAAGCAAAACATTTACAAAACTGCTTGATTCTACTAAGAAAAGTTGCATATATTTAGTACTATTTGACATAAATAATTTTGAAATCTTGAGAATATCTGTGTCTTTCCAAATTGAATAATATTAATAGAAGGTACTTGTGCAATTTTGAAAGATATATATTATATTATTCAAGAGTCTTTTGCTTAAGATTTATTCAGTTGACATTTTTAGATTCATTAGTTAAATGTTTAATTTACTAAGTATTATCTGAACCATATGGTGTATAAGATAAAATGCAAGAAAGTGATTTAAGAAAAAAGTATCAGTAGAAAAAAATACTAAAAATAGTATCCAAGATGGTGTTCCTCATTGGAGGGGCCCTCGACTTGGGGAGAGAAGTGTTTTCCTTGTCCTAAAGAGTCCCCTGCATTCCAGGACATGTGATATCACAGTGCTTTGTCATTAAATTACAGCAGCAACTCATAATCATGTAACTGAGTGATATAATTATTGTCACTCAGTTACAAATGCTTTTTGTTGGTATAACTCCTGGTAGAGACAGTTTGATTGAAATTTTATGTAATCTATCCTGGGCCACATCATCTAGCAGAGTCCTCTTCAATATTGCTGAGTTCCCAAGGTACTTCTCCATTTTTTTTTTAATTCAGTGCCCCCCAAAAAAGAACTTTTCAAGAGTTTAATTTCTTTTTTGCTTTTTTGTCTGTTTCTGCTGCTTTGACCTAGCTTCCAATGACAACATTTACAAGGTACCATATTCTCATGAACTTCAGGAAAATTCTTGACTACTCAGATTTCAATTTAACCTACTGACACAATATACTTACAATTATTCTGACATAATTTCTTGTTCCCCCGCTTCTACTAACCCCCTTCAGCACTAGTCAGGAAGACAGAAACCACACCAGTTATGTTAATAAAGTTCAGGTAAAGAGCTATTTGAGCAGGTAAAGGGGGACTAAAAGGGGAAAAATGGGGTGGGCAGATGCTATGTCAGAGAAACAGTATCTGCAGAAAACAGCTACCAGGAACAAATGGATGAAATTAGGACTATTAGATTTTTAAAAATTAGATAAAAGGCTTTGAAAAACTGAGACTGAGAACTGGAAGGTAATGCACTGCCATACAGATGCTAATGCCAACGACTAGTAAAGTACTGGCAGGTTCTCTTAAAAGGTCAGCTAAATCACCAGACAGGGTGTAGAGTTGGTGGCATTAGAGTAGTACAATAGACATGATATGTATAGATGTTGATCCAATGGTCATTACATTTACTGAGAAGTCAGTGGGTAGAAGATTTACATCTAGAAATGAAGGTATGATAGTAAGGTTAACCTCCATTACCACCACTCTCAATGACCATCTAGAAAATTTATGTTTTTTATCCTTTCCATTCTATGAGGGATTAATGATTCTGGTTTCTCTGAGGTAAATGAAAGGAACACTTCCATGAACTAATGTTATTAATATCATCAGTTCATTTTGGGTGTTTAATGCAGACAGATGAATAAACAAGGAAAGGCATTCCTCTACCAGCCTGTGACCTGCTTGGAGTAAACTGAGGTTCTAGAGACACTGCTGCCTTACAGAGACAAGGGATAGCAAGTCTGGTACTCAGAGACTATACTAGAGTGCCTCTGAGAGCTTCCAAACTTGGTGACAACAATCAACTGACAGTTGCAGGGACCAAGGGCTCCATCAGGGATCTGTGTCTGCACCACTCTATTGCAGAAGGGAACAAAGCAGCCGAAGTGGTAGCCAGCGTGAAGGTTGCTAGAGAAAGGAGGTGAGTATTAGCTGCAGCCTTGGGAATGATTGCTGCATCGAAGACTATAGCTTGTTCCACTGTACTTCCAGTATCACATCAGTTTTAGATATTATGTTTAGTCATTACCTTAAGCATCCATAACAGAGGAAACTCAATGTAGGGCTTAGGCAGACTTAAATGGTGCAATGGAAGGACCTAGAAGTCAGGGTAGATGAATTGTACCTTATCTTCTTGGGTCTTCCTGCGTCTAGTTGAAGCTGCAGAAGACATTTTCATGCACACTGACAGCTTTCCACTTCAAGTCCCTGTGTCACTCTGCTTATCCCATGGAGGGCTTTCTACTGTGGCAAAGGAGCTGGCCTGACCTATTAGTGGCAGGGATCCAAACTTTGGGACTGGGTTATGCACCAGTTGCTGTCCCCTCTGAGGAGATTTAATGGGACTGGTTATGGTAATGCAGAATCAGTTCTAACTGGAATTCCCTGATAGAATCATTGGTGAAGTGGTACTGACATTGTCAAGTGGAAGAATATAAAGGGGCATGTGGCTTATTCCTCCTCCAGCATGCCAAGCTTTCCCTGCATGGCACTGCTGGGAGAGCAAAACTGACTGCCAGCTGATGATATGGGCATGCTTTGGCAGAGTCCCCGTGTTAGCAACACAGAATGCAAAGAGAAGGGTGAGTTTTGAGAGGTAATACTTTAAAATTAGCCTATTTTTAAATATTCTCTTGACTTGTTCTTAACAATTTTATTATTTTTAACTGAAATGCTTTGTTAACCTATGGCAAAATAGTAGCTGATGACAATGCCTTTAAGAAATGTTTGTGTTCTCCTGAGAGATAGAATACTGTTTCATCTGCTCGGGGAGCGGTAATCAAACCACAAAAACTGGGCAGCGTAAAGGTCTTTTAACTGGGTCCTCACATGACTGAGAGGGAGGTCCGATGTCTTTTCCTCTTCTAAAAAAGCCACTAATCCCATCATGGAGGCGCCACACTCATGACCTCACCTAAACCTAATTATCCCCTAATTTCCAAATATCATCATATTGACATTCAGGTTTTGACATATGAATTTGGGGGAAAACATTAGCATTCAGTCCATAACAAATACCATAAAGCAAAGAAGAGATAGCAGCTGGGTTTTTACATTGTAGAATGGTGACATGCCAATTTTCATGCCATAAGCACACACCTACTCTCCCAGAAAGTGGACTTCCCTTGCTCCTTTTAGTAGCTCATAGGTGTGCTTGCCATGCACATCTAGTAAGACTTTTCATCTCAAATTCCTGGAGACGTAACTGCACAGTAAATTAAATTTCTGTTTAGTTTGCTTGTTTGTTCGTATAACAGTGAGTATTTTCTAATCCATTCATTTTACAAAAATGGTCTGTCTAGATTCTATCTTAAATCAATATATAGGACCCTTTAAATATAATGTTAATAAGTATGGTATTATAACAGTTTACATTGCATTCACTGAAGTAGAAGGAGACGGGGACATCTTACGGTCAAAGCAGCAAGTGAACTTCTTTTAACACAATAGATATCAGAAAATGATCATTTTATATATAGAAGACAATTGAAGAAAGATAAAGGTAAGATAAATATAAGACTCAGAAGGCATAAAACTGAAAATGAAACAATATAACCATCACATATAAAAGTGTCTACTTTATTTTATCCCATATTTACTCATCACTGTACCCTTGTCTCTGTCCTTCATTCTGCTACCATTGATATTGACTGACTAATAACTTTACCACTGGCAATGGTCTGAAGTCTGTGAACGTGTGTGAAGAGGGCTGGTGCAGAGCCAGAGCGTCCAGCACTAAAATGACCGCCTGAAGTTTAATTAATTGTGATGACTCTTGGGTTTCATTTTTTATTAGAATTTCCTGGTTAATGGATGGATAACAACAACTTCCCACTGAGCTGTATCTTGTGTGACCATGGTGATGCCATCTGCAAATTATATAAGCTCCATTCTCTGTATATTCGTTTGGCCCTTGGGGTTTCTTAGGTAACCAACAGGTCCGGAAATTGATTGACCTCCCCTAGCAACACGACACCTGTCAAAGATAGCAGAGGCTACTCGCAGCGACACATGGGATATACAAGAAGGTGCCTGTTTACCTTTATCCTGTAGCAAGAAGGTTTTGACGGCTGCACTGAGTTTGTGGGTTGCTGCTTGACAGCTTGGTGTGCAGGATTAGGAATTTAATGACATACATTGTAGAGCCAAGAGTCAGCAATTTCTTGTTTCAGAAACACATGGGCAACTTCTGGTGATAAACTTTAAAGGCTAAAGGTTCTAGGAGCCATGAGATCAAGTCCCTATAGCCTCTACAGGAAAGGAGGCTCTATGAGCACTCATGGAACTGCCTGGGAAATTGCAATTTGTACATATAGTATCACTTTTATCGAAAGAAATCTCATTCGAGGTGGGCTGATATGCAATTAATAGAATAAATTATCTTAAGTAAAATTCATAAATAAATAATAGTGTGCCTCCAGGACTCCAAAAATACTAAAAGATGCTTTTCTTGTCTTAACATGTGGATGCTAGGAGGAATAATAGCTGTTTCTTGACAATGTCAGGGATAGAGTAGCCCTTAATTTATCACATAGTTCTCAGAAATTTATATGAGGTGATGAATCTTTGCTATGTGTAGGGCAATTCTCCTTTTTTTTTTTTTAATCACATTGTGAGTATTTTTATGTCTTGAATGAGTATGTCAAATGAATTTCCTCAGAGGAGGATGAAATCAGTTCAAGGTTACACCTGTGCTCTTAGATACAATTGGATGTGCTGAAGATCTTGCCTGCAAAGATTGTGTGAAGTGTTGACATCTATGGTATCTAGTCACCTCAAAAGATGCTGAAATAGGCACCCAAGAGAGAATATATTAGCCCAAACTATAACAGCAAAATAAGTAACCGTGGCTGCTTGGGTAGGTCAGTATTTTCAGTAACAGTGCTTATAAGAACCTCAATGGATGGGGTCACAGCATTAAGTGACATTGAGGCAGAGGTAATCATGGTGGAGTGCCATTGATTCTTTCTAAGCGTAAGAAGTAACAGGTCTGATTGTACCGCAAATGAAGAATTAGTGGAAATAATCACTCCTCTGAACAGCTCTTGTAAAATGAGTTTTAATCCTGATAGAATTTACATTAAGTCCTACTAACTATTTTAGCTCTGGGGTAGTGTCAGCGGTGTCTTATTTTGTCAAGTCAGTTTGCAATTGGACAGAGTGCCTTGGCGTACCATGGTATATTTTAAAGCAATGGGTGCTATAACTATAGGGGATTTAGTTAAGGTAATAGTGATGATATTTACTGTGAGGCATACGTATTTGCACTCTATTTTATGTTTAGTACCTTACCTAAGAATATAGCATCGACTTGTTTAAATTTATCTTGTTCCCCAGGTATAAATGAAATTTGAGCCCTATAGATTAAAGCTTGCCAATTGTGCATTTCAGCAGGTATCAAAATTAAAACTCAGAATCTGTGATTTAGAGGTGCAAAAACCAGTCTGTTTATTGTATAATTTATTTTAGTAAACCTTGGATTATCAATTGGATCCAACTTCTCTCTCTCTCTCTTTCTTTCTCTCTTTCTCTCTCCTTCTCATTACTGTTACCTTGCTCATATTTATGTGCCTTCCTCCAGGTGGCCTTAAATCGGAATTATCAAAACTAAATACTTCTCTGATGGAAATGGTGGAATTAACCCTTTGGTTCTGCCACAAGGATATGATCAGTGTTTTTCTCATAAAACTGGGAATCAATTTTCGATGACAGACATAGGTAGCATCACTAACAACAAAGGCATTTCATAGGATCTTAGTGAATTATCTGCTTTTAAGAATGTGGTCCTTAGTAATTCAGTTAGTGGCCACCTTCTTCCTCAGAAACCACCATCAGGCGGGCCCCTGCATCACACAAGGTGTAAGTCTTTTGCCCGAGTGCTCTATAGAATGAGAGCTCTCGCCAGCTCAAGGCACAAACACAGCAGCCACAGGATAAACGTCATTCCTCTGAATCTAACGTCAGTCATGGCGTATGCTGGAATTAAGACACACGATTTCATTAAAGACACACAGATTGGTCTTGGCTAAGATACGAGACCCAGGACCATTTTATGGGAGGACTCAATCTAATGCTCCTGTCCATAAATCCCAATTATCAAAATTTCTGATTTAGGTGGGAAATATTTATAACAGAAACGCGATAGAACTCAGTGCTCAAAAGTACAGGTTAACCAGCAAGAGGCAACTTAACGTACATGCTTGGAGCAGGCAACAGAACCCGTTAGTGAGTTGAACAAGAGAAGAGAGATCCCAGGGAGCGGTGGGCTAGGCATCCTGATCTCTGCAATTGTTGTAGCCACTATGAAAATAGAGGGTAGACCTCCTTTCAAAATTAGTTCATACATCAAGACCGATTACACCACACACACCAAGAGGGTATAAAAAGATTTATTACTCACAGAAGGAAGCTTTCTGGAGAGCACAGGGTGACTCACAAGCAGGTCCAAAAACGGTTTGAGAGAGCAGAGAACGAAGGCTGAGTTGCGGGTCACATCGTTGTTGGAGGATCGGATGAGAGTGAAGGTTCTGTGTGGGCAGTGGTTGCATCCTTTGAACCTCGCAGCGGCACCGAAAGAAGGAACGTCCAGGTTTTCCCAATTTTCCTGGATGTGGGCGGAAGGGAAACCAGCACGAGGTAAAAACGTGTAAGCTGTCAAACATCAGAACAGGAGTCAGCCTATTTAGAACAACAGTGCCTGGAAAATAGATTACCGCTAAAATGTTCTATGAAGCACTCATAGTTACCAGCATTTTTTTATTTATTAGCACTTCTGAGGAAATTTAATATCTTCTGAAGAGATAATGTTGCACTAAAGCAAGGAAACTTGGTAGGTGCATTCTTGTGATATAAGAAACTAAATGCACTGCTGAGACATATGCAGTATGTGTGCATAGCTCATGTTTTTCACAAAATTAACTCTGCCTTTGTGAATACACCTACAGAAAAATACCACATAGAATTTTTTTATCAATATGATTACATTTTTATTTAATCGCTAAGACCTTTGAATCTTTGGATTCAAGTGAATTTAGGTGTTATTTAATTAATTCACATTTTGCAAACACTTTTCAGGAGTGTTTAAAATGATTTACTTAATGTTACCAAAAAAGGATTAGAATATAAAATTCTCAATATGTTGCAAGTATAAAAAAGGTAATATTACCATACTGAAAGGATTAATTATATTAAAATATATACAAACATTATAAATATATACCTTTCTACTAATCATATTCAGGAGAATTTAACATTCATATATATAATAGATATAAAATGCACTAGCTTATTTTAATCAGCAATAATGACCATTTTATCTTGTAATACATGTGTTCATATTAAATCAAGTCATTCATTCTCTTTCTCTAAACACCATGACATATTGCCCAACGGAATATTAGCTTTTTTATTATTTCAATAGGGTAGTTCAAGATCTTAACGTCTTCAATTAAGAAACAGTTGCGTTCATTCACAAAGGTATATTAAGTTTTACTGTGAATTCAAACCCTACTTGATCTTCCAACCACAAAACATAAAAGTAAACTCTATAGACATATGGTCCATATTTAATATCCATTAAGTGATTCTTTAGTGTTCAGACTTGCTGAACACCAGAAAAATAATGAAACCTAAACTATGTTAAACAACCTTTGTATCTTCTGTGCCCAGAGTATTTTCATACTTAAAAGATCAGCTTCCACATTTAAAATTTTAATTGTCATTGTAATTCAAAGTTAATATTTACACTTGTTACTTTTGTATCAAATGCAATGATGCTTCGCAATATGGTAGCCATTAGGTACCAGAATTCTCCCCTCCGATGTGCCAGGAAAAGATGCTCACGAGAGATTTCCTTGAAGACATTCTGCTATAGAACTGAACAAACTGAGTTTCCAGAGGAGCGCTGGCCATTGGTTCTGTTGGCTGCTGTGCAGCTCAGGAGAAGCTGGGCATACTGGAGGAGCTGACTGGAGGCCCTCTGCTACAAAGCTCCCAAATCAGGGTACCAGAGTTCATCGTTGCTCACTTGGCACTGCCGGCCACAGTGCACTAGAGGAACCAGGCACTGGGGAAACTTTGGCCTCGGCAGAAGCAGGCGCAAGAGGAAGCCACGCACAGACTTCCCAAGTGAGCACATCGGAACCGGGAAGCATGATTCTGGCTTTCCGGCCTTCCATATCTGAATACCACTCTCTACGGACACAGCTTCGTTGTCAGCTGAAAGGCAAAAAATATTTAAAGGGATGGATCTATTTTAGCAGAGTAGGCACAGGGGTAAATTTGGAGCTTAGAGACAATAAGTTGATAGCCAACAGTTAGCCATATAAAAATATTAGGCACTTTTATCTACTTTGAAATATAGTAATATAGCATAGGTTAATATGATTTATGATATGATGTATATCAAATGATCCATATGATCCTTCCTAAAAACTAAAAGAAATTAATGTATTGTAAAAGCCTTAAATCATTTTATTCATTTAAAATGAGAAAATAAACTTACCAGTAATGAAGTGGAATATCTTTTTCAAGTAGGACAATGGTAGTATTTAATTTTAAGATGTATTAATGAACTCCATCTAAAGATATACTCCCACTGATTTTAAAATTGAAGAAGTGAAGGCAATTTGCTATATAACTTCAAGAACTGCATCTCCTTAACCATTACATTTTTAGTCCTTGACAGAAGCTTTGTATTTGAAGAGATTGATGTATTTTGACACACTTCAAATATTTTAAGGCATTTCCTAAATATAATGTGGCAAAGGGTACTTATCACAATTGTTCCCAAGTTAAATCAGGAACATAATTCTCCTCCAATCAGATTCAATTAATTACCAAAGTCAGCTAAGTCCAATTACCAGCAAATCTAAATGATGTCTATGGGAATGAGCACACAATCTCCATAAGGGCAAAGAATTCTGACAAACATTTCTATGGGAGGAATGCCAGGTTCTTGGGGGGTTATTTCTATAAAATATAGTAAACTGGAAGTTCACATGCAGTGGTGTTGAAGTTTATAATCATTTTGTAAATATATCTGACCTTTTAAATCACGGTATGTTTCAATATGAAATATATTCCAAGTGTAATATTTTTATGTTCACTAGAAGCACCTATCAATTCTACTGTATCCTCGGAAATTTTATTGCAAACATTTAAAATGTCCATTAAAATCTACCTCTTTATGAAATGAACAGCCAGAGACTCACAAACTTTGACACACAATTTATCGTGTGACTCAGAAGGCTGAAGGTTTTTTTTTTGAGAAGTGGAAATTAACAGAATAATGATATTAACATACATCTTTATAGACAGATATTTCACCCTGAGTTATAGACTCATACATGTTGAAGGGGAATTTATACAAAATCTAAAACAGCTTCCCTGGCAGTTTCCTTACCTGAACAAATCCAGTTTTTGACTTCAGCAACTATCTGAGTCTACTAATTCTCTAAATTATACAAAACATCTCTCATATTAACTAATAAATTAAAATACTATTGTGATATGACTAGAGTGGTCATGTAACAGATTGTTCAAACAGGATTTTTTTAATGAATGGAGACTCTTAATTTAATCTTGACAATAGTATAAATTGGGACTTCGTTAGACCCACTAGCCATACAGTCTCCCTGGTTCTCAACTCCAGTTGTTTTTGTTTTCCTTTGTTGTTATGATTGTTTATTGTTTTTAAAAATTAGCCATATTAAAATTCTAAATTGTTTCAATAACTGAGATATAGAAAATGTGTCCATTTGAAGTTAAAAATTTTCTACTCTACTACTATGAATAAGTAAAACAATTAATTACTTTATTATAAGATGCGCGCACTATTTTTATATATAAATTTTTAACTGAGTCAGATGCTGAATGCTGAATTGGTCAAAATTCTGGCTGGAAACAAATGACACACACAAGTTGGTAACTGAAAAAGGTGTATTACAAACGTAGCTTCCAAGGCGCAGGTGGAGATAAGGAAACCCTCGTGAGATGGCAAAGGCCCTGACACGTGGAAATCTTGGGAACCCTTTCTGTCGTTAGGGCTGAGGGGCGACAGGGAAGGAGCAGTAAGGCTAAAGGCGCATAAGCTACCTTTTCTCGCTCCTTTTCTCTCTTGCCGTAACCACCCACTGACCAACACCAACTTGAAGCCAGGGGACAAGGGAACCCAGATGGGACGCTATGATTGTGTCAGCCTCTCAGGGCATAGAGAAAGATAGAAAAGGGTAGAGGTTGTATTTGTATGACAAACCAGACTAATCAATATGCAAACTAAACAGGACACCTTGTTCTCAAAAACAAACAAAAATGCAGCACCTCTTTTCCTGATTCAGATTTTATAAGCTATAAAAACTTTTCAACCTAAAATATCGTTTATGTATATATTTCCCAGTGTTTTTTTTATTGTTGTTGGCATATAAAATTAACTCCTGAGAATATTTGCTTAACCAACTTACTTTAAAAAAGTAAATTCACAGGGTTTCTTAAGTAGTTGCAATAATAAGTCTTTTTCTTCAAAAAGATTAATTATGGAACAGAAGAGTTGATGAGAGTTAAATGCATGGTACTTCCAAAATTGTAGGTAAGGATGGCAAAAGATAGCAAAAAATTAGAGTCAGTAATAATAAGGAGCTCAGGGAGGTGCAGGGAGTGATCCCAGAAGCTGGGGAGGGTAGCTGAATGGAAAAGTCATCTGACAAGAGATGTCACCTCCGGGAGAAGGACATAGAAGCCCATGGCAACAAGTAGGGAAAAGTCTGGGTGCTCGACCTTCACTCTCTTTGTTTTCACTCTTCATTTTCTAATTCTTTATTTGTTCTTCCAACTGGCTGAATCCAGTGAGGGCCAGAGAGCAAACAGCTCAATAATGTCTTACATTAAGGGAGTGGCCAAGGTCACTGGAAAGATAACAAAGGGTAAAGAGGGGATCTGGAAGGACAAATAGAAAATATCAGCATACCAGGACAGTATATCTTATGACCCCTAGTTTCTATTTCAGAATTCCTATCAGGAAGAGGCATTGAAATCTGGTAATTTTCTTTAAAAATGTCCTAATTTTCCAGAGACAGAAATGTGGGGAGACTAATGATACCCTCACATTAGATCATGATAAAGCCATGTACTTTCAAAAATAGAAGGGAGAGGATTTTGATAGGGAGTGAAGTGAAAACATTGGAAGTTGGAGACAAAGAATAAATCTAAAATTAAAGAAGCTATCGAAATTCATTTTGATAAATACTCATTATTATGACAGGTAATTTCAAGTCATGTCTCTTGTTAAAATTTGATGGACATCCAAAGTTATAAGTTAGTTTCAAATATGTTCAAGAATGAAATTCTAGACTTTGACAAAGTTAAATGACCTCTAACTTCTCTGGTCTAAAGAAAAAACTAAAAACATTTTTTAAAACTATGTGAAAATCTCATACCATTTTTTGTACTTTAAATTTTGGGTTATTTATCTGAATGAATATTTTAAAAAGATTTACTAATTTAATTAATGCATTTTTATCAATGAGGAACTTCATATCCATCTTATTTTAGAAACAATTTCAAATGTAAAGATAATAAAACAGGAAGCTATGTTTAATATGATGTGAAAATAAATATTGGGAAAATATGACCTCATTCAAACTGGGTTTTTGCCAAAGCACTAGTATCATAAAAATATTGCCAGGTCTTAGAAGCTATAGTTAAAATTCTAAAAGTAGAGAGAAACAGTGGATACATTATTTTATTACATTATATTCTCTCTCCTCTGTTTAACAACTGGATTTATACATTTGTTTTATGCAGTACTCATGGTATATACATGTATATATTTGTATATGCTATTAAAAATAACTACTTGCTATTATAGTCCTGAACCCAGTGAATTATTTCATTAGCACATTCTAAAATTTAAAATGATTTGGCATCTTATGAAAAATTAAAATTTAAAACTTAATCATAAGAGAGGGATATTTTAATTTCTTTTTTTTTCAGGAATATACATATTTACTTTATATTTGCATAAGTAGAAATCAATTGTAAAAAAAGTCTTAAGACATATTTTCTTCATAGGTAGATATATTAAATTTTTTTAAAAATCACAGTTAGCCTGGGAAATTTTCCATGATTGAAGTGTGCTGATATGACATTTCAATATTCCACTAGCATCAGTGTTAAATATTTCTATTTTTAAATGTCAGAATTTTTTGATTTTAAAATACAGGTAGTTGCAAATATTTACTTGGCCTCAGCTTGACAAATCTGATCTGCAAAGAAAATCACTGTCTAATAATGAGACAGAGCAGAGCTTTAATTAAATACAAACAAAATAATGCAATGTAATTGTGTTTTTTAATAGCAAAAGTATATCTTTGTAGAATGCTTTAACTTGGTGTCTAATGTTTACTAAATGCAGTGCAAGAATTCATTTAATTACATTTCCTCATTTTATCAAGTGGGTTTATTTTAGGAACAATACAGCCTTTTATAAAAACTTTTTAAATGAAGCCCTTTATAAAAAATATTACTTAATGGAAATATAAAGAATAATATACAATTAGATATGATGTTCACAAGCAGGTGAGTTGAAATTTTGTCCAACAAGTATTTATAGGAATCATTCTAAGAGGCTCTAATCTTCTCTTCAAACAGAAGATTGGAAATAGAGCTTTCCCTCCTCCGTTAAGTTTTCTCTTGAGGTGCTGTTTGCATCCAAGTCAGGAGGGAGCGGGACAAGTGTCCATGTGTCCGTGGGGAGCTATATATGTCCTTCAAACTGAAAGGTTAGGTGTACTAAAGAAGACATTATTACACTGTGTGATCAGGAACAAAATCCCAGTTAAAACTTGGTTCAAGGTATAATAATATAAAGAAGACTCTCTAATACACCAAAAACTAATTGTAAATCATTTAATCTAGGATATAATTAAGAGTTCATTGCAAGGAAGTAAAAATTAGAGTAGCTATGTCCTGCAATTATTAGATTTGCAGGTAAATGATAATTATGGTTTTTTAATTATCAATGGATGTGGGAGGAAGGGAGTGTTATAACAGTGTATACAAAAGAAAAGTAAGCTTGAAATTTAACAAAGGAAAAAATATATATAACAGACAAATGTTCTGCATGCAGCTTAAATTCATGGTTCTCATTTCCATCTCCTGACCTCAGTTCTAAACAGGCCTTTACCCTGTTAGATCCAAAGAGTTGAGAAAAATTAGGCTTAGCTATTTAACAACTTAAGTTTCCCCAGTGGTACAGTCTACAACTGGTACTCCTGAGATATTTGCTTCCACAACCTTGATTTTAAGTGTGTATGCTTGATATCAAGTTTTACTCTTACTTAAAGCTCAGGGTTTTTAGCCTGTTTTTCTCCCAAGTATGTAATAATTTTTGTTAGCCAGTAATCCCTTTATAAACTATGACTGTTTTTACTTTCCTTTAAAACAAAGTTACAACTTTGCCCAAGTTCCTGTTCTTACTTGACTCCTTGCACTTTCTCAGGTTTTCGCTGTATCATGTCGGGTTTCTTCATTCCAGCTGACCATTAGAAATTCAAAATGGCCATCTTCATTTTGACTTTTCAGATCAATTCTCAACCTTTTCTATTCCACTCTCCACCCTAGGCAGCTGACCTATGTGGACTACATCAGTGGTCTCCCTGGACTTCTGTTTTGGAAGAAGTGTTGCCAAAAGGCAGCCCAAAATTAGAAGCAACGAAAAGGGGGAGAGGAAGGTATGTGCCACCCAGCTTCCTCTCTGCTGTTGTTGGAGTGGACTATGTACCAGAACCACGGTCATGGTAAGTACTCTATGCCCTGTTCTGCGATCTTTGTTGGGCTAAGATGCCCAGACACTGTTATTTCAACAGGAAGTCTGCATTATCTCTCATTGAAAATTTCCTTACCTCCCCAATTGTATAAATGACCCCTTTTTAAAAACCATCTTTAAATTGTCTTAAAATATATATGCTTCCTATATCTTACTGGGACCATAACTTATGCATAGTCTATTATTTGGCCAAAATAATGCAAAATAATTATAAATAAGCTTGACCCACAATTGAAATAATCAGTAAGTCCTTAAACCATATTCTACTCCTGATGAACAAATGGATAATTGGTTCTTCCATGGGAGATAATTTATTAATGGTAGAAGAATATTGACCAGGAAAATTGGCAAATGGCATGTTGCGTTCATTTGAAAAAAAATACAAAGAAACTATTTAGCGGCCCAGATAAAATGTATTAATGATAATTAAACACTCAGTATCCCCATAGCTTTTTCTTGCTGCAGTCCTGCCTTTTCTCAGAATTAGTTCCTAGGTTGTGATCCCAAGAAGGTAGAGCACATGAAAGCAAGGGAAGATCAATCAGAAATAAATTTATGTGCATAATTACCTGGAGATTCAAATGATAAATGAAGGCTCTCTATTTGCACAATGAAATCCTTGCTCTTTTGAAACCATTTTAAAAGGCTCCCTTAAAATTATTTTTAACTGGCATCTGATATTTTACAACTATAAATATAAAATAATGTCAAACTAGCATTTGTCAAAAAATAAATAAACCAGTAAGTATAAGTGTGATTTCTTGTGTCATTAACATTAATTGCACTTACAAGAGTTCAATGCAAATGGACTACTTTGGGACACTAAATATAACTGATTCACTCCTCATGTTCTACCTGAAGCACAATTGTGAGGCCCTCTGACTGACATGTTGATTTCCTCTCAGTAAGGGTGATATAATTAATGTGACCTTTTGATAAGGTGGGAGATCCAGGGTGAGACAAGTGCTCTCTGGAGAGCTATTAGCAGCTTCTGAGCAATTTGCTAATAGTAGAGCTACCTGTATTAAAATCGTACAGTTAAGAAGATAATTGACAACCATAATAATAAGTATGTACAGGAAAGGGAGAGAATGTGAAGTAAAATAAAACTGTTAATGACTTTAAAAATGAAGAACTTCAGTGTTAAGTAAAACATGATTTGGGAACTCTGGTTATTAAAAAAAAAATGAATACTTTTCACAAGCCTACAAGTAATCATGGTTCTATCCTGTTTGGAAAGCTATGTGCCTTTATTTCTATTGTCAGATAGCATTTCCACTATTTTTTTAAAAATGTTTGTCCATACACAACCCTAGATATAGTGATTGTGAATCAGCCATTGTGAATATAATGAAAACAGTTTGCGTGACATTGATGTAACTTGGCAACCAGGGAGAGTGGACTGGAATGTGCATGCGTGAGCAATGATGACTTCACTGCACTAGTCAGTGGGGGTGGTAGACACTGTTGAGTGAACATGTGTGCTGTGTGGCCGTTGCACTCAAAATTACTGAGTGAGATGAATCTGCATCAAATTTTGCCTTAAGCTTGAATATTCCTCCACAAAAACTATTAGGATTCAGAAAGCCACAGCTATGGGCAACTGGTGATTGGCAGCTGCATACAACAATGTGTCTGCACATGTTTCTCATCTCATGCAGATATTTTTTTTTGTGAAACATTAAATCACCCAGGTGACTCAGATCCCCTACAGCTCAGATTTGGCACCCTGCAACTTTTGGATTTTCCCAAAACTAAAATCACCTTTGAAAGGGAAGAGATTTCAGACCATCATTGAGATTCAGGAAAATATCATGGGGCAGCTGATGGTGATTCCAACAAAAGGTTTTGCAGAGCGTTTTGAACAGTGAAAGAGTTGCTGGGAGAACTGTGTGAGGTCCCAAGGTGCCTACTTTGAAGGTGACTGAGATGTCATTGTCTTATGTACAATGTTTCTTGTATCTTGGATCTTCTTCAATAACTGTTTCTATTTTTCACATTACATGGCTGGATACCTTCTGGGCAGAACTCATATACTAAGAAGCATGACAAGTTTATACAAATGCATGAATCTCTTCATATTCTAAATTTAAAAAGACCTCCTTATGTTCTAGATTTAAAAATCTGCCACGTGATATACTGAGTTAATCTATCATGGTTAATAAAGACTTGTAAAATCACAAGTGTACTTGAAAAGTATTTGTTTTTTCCTAAAGTAAAATTAATGTGACATAAAAGTGATTTTAGTAGTTATCAGAATTCACCTTTATGTCCACTGGATTACCAGGAATTTGATTCATCCAGATTCCTGTGCTTAGTTATTGTTTTCAACTAGTTGTGGTTAATTAACAAGGTCAATTTATATTTATAAATTGCGAGACTGCAAGGAGAAGAGGACGTTTTAGAAAAATTAGAAATTAGATAAGAGAAGAAGATATGAAAGTGAAATAGTGTTACCATTATGTTTATTATCTTCAAATGTCCTTCTCATCAAAGTTTATATTTTGACAGTGGAGGAAATCAAAATATCCACATTTTCATTTTTCAAGAATAACAACGGTTCTTATGGGGCTTACCAGGTAAATCAGAAACTGTACTAGGACCATCAACCCTTTCATGTAACACAGTAAAAAAGGTGCTTAATAATGTTCACCAGTAATATTCTGTGCAGAAACTAATGGCTTTTACACAGATTATTTAACATATTTATTTATATGACCTTCAAAGGTAATAAATATTTCACTAACAAAGAAAATGGATACAGATTTAGTAAGGTTCCTGACTGTAGAATTCAGCAAGTTGCGTGAATAAATTTAAAATTGAGAGTAAACTTAAGGATAGACCTGTAAAATAAGCAGAATTAGGAGGGTTTGAAGAATTGACTTTCTAAAGTCATGAGCTGCTTGTTCCAAGATCCCCAGTAGAACCAGGTTATTTGAAAATGACACAGAACTGGGATATAGGAATAGTATTACTTAAAACATATCTTCTTCCATAATGTTAAATTATAAAATGGATGGAGTTCCAGAATCACTTTAAAATCTTCAAATATCTGACCCATATAATTTGGCTTAGCTTAGGTATATCATAGAATCCAGAATATGTAGCAGCTACTATTTTTGTTATATTTTATATTAGTTTCTATTTTATGAAAAAATTTTCTATTCTATAAATTTAAAATGACATTCAGGGCAAGATTCATGTGATATAGTACTTTAATACAATAAAATATTATAAAATAATTTAAAGGGGAGAAATCGATAGGACAAGGAAAAAAAGTAATCACATTTTTTTCTTAACTTTTTATGGTATGACAAAACAGAACATGTTATAAATATATTAATAATAATTAAATTTAATTAGTGTTACTCTGTAAATTAGTTTTGAATATATAAACACTGCTAATCTAGACAATTATCTTTTCTGTACCATTTATAAGTTATTTTAGATATTATGCAATGTAGATTTATTTATTTTAGATTTTTTCTGAATTATTATTACTGTTTATGTTAGAATTTCAAAGGGTCTCAGTTTTTCTAATTTGTTCTATTCTTCAATTCAGTTCTAATTCATCAAAAACAGTCTAATTACTATTGTAATATGTAAAAATCTGGCCATCTAATAATATTCTCTAAAGATGTCCTTCCTGGTCAGAAATAGATGATTGCTATATTTGAAATATTTGGTTTCTTATTAGTATGTGTATATTATATTATCAAGAAAAACAAAACGGTGAAAAGCAAAAAGTGACCTCTTGTGAAATTCACATGTCTTCATTGGCACTATTTTAACCCCACGTAGAAACAGATAATCATAGAGTATAAGATAAGAAGTTTGTGTGGCAATGGACAACTAAAACCTAGTATTATTAGTATAGTACATTATAGAATAAATATCTCACCTATTACATGCATAAATCAACTTGTTTCTCAAGTACATCATAATACATATGAAATTAATACTTTGACAAATTATGATGTTTTAATATTTCATTATGTAGTTGCTTCATCAAAAACTGAATGTACTTTTAACTGATAAATAACTTAATTATTGGTTTCCATAATAAACCACAAATGCATGCTAAATGCATGCTAAATGCATGCTAAATGCATGCTAAAGGGTCAGCATGATAGGATATTTACAGATGTTGCTGCAAAAGAGTACCTTATAATTTCTAAAGCTTGATCTGGCATATTGTATATTCTTTGAATAAGGAAACCTCCTGAAACACTTCACTCAGATAGCTTAAAACAGAGTTTAAAAAATATTTACCAGTAGAATCTTCTGAATAGCTAGAACATGCATCATATGTGCTGCTAATGAAGAAAACCAACAATATAAAAATACTTATTAACATGGCATCTGTTACATGTCAATGTTTCAAGTACTAAGAATGCATGATAATTTAGACTGACTTTCCAATTAAGAGGATGTGAACAGTTTGTTGGTGTAGATATATTTAAACAAACACAGACATACAATGTATTAAGGATAATAATAGATGAGTGATTAAAGTAAAATTTTATTGATTTTGGAGGTTAGAAAGTTGAGGAAATTAAATGAGTATTTTATTTTATTTTTTAGGTGAGAGCATTCAAATCTCAATTTAGTATTATTACCCCAGCAAAGATAATTTCTTGTTTGGTGAAAAGGAAAATAATATCTTGATATAATATGGTCTGGTATGGGACAATAATATTGAGAGGTCAATACACAATGAAGAAGGAAAGCAATGAAACTAAGGGTTATTAGTTTTAAGAGGATTAAGATAAATATTGAAGTCATTGAGGAGTAATTTTATGAAATTACAGAAAATGAGCACATATGATCTGTAGTTGATCTACATTTAGTATGAGCTGTGGTGTAAAGAAGGCGCCATATATGTCTGCTATTTGATATTACCCTAGATTACCTAGTTTACCCCATGTGCTGATGAGTACTTCTCTCCTAATACCACACCTATCCCCACAGATGCACTAACACTTCAAGAGAAAAATTTTACAGAAGAGAGAAAGCAAGTCCTTAGTGTATAATTGGGCATCTGGGGTCCCAATGATGAGAACAAATGTTAAATATACAAAGAAAAAATAAGTCAAGGGTAAAAACAAATTTTAAAAGTTTAGAAGGAATCTTCTCTATGTTATAGCAGAAGGATTTTATAAGAAGGTAGAGATATATCAATTAAAACAGAAGGAAAAACAAGCAATGGAATGATTGCTTCCAATATCCAATAATGGTATGTGAAATAATAAAAAAGCTGTGGTACATTTACACAATGGAATACTGTGCAACAGTAAAAAGAAGAAACTCTTATATTTTGCAACAGCATGGATGGACCTGGAGAATTATATGCTAAGTGAATTAAGCTAGTCGGTGAAAGACAGATATTATATGATCTCACTTACATGTGGAATCTAATGAGCACAATAAACTAACAAACAGGATAACAACACAGGCTTAGATACATGAAACGGACTGACCGGTGTTAGGACAGGGGGAGGTGGGATAAAAGATGGTGAAGGTATTGACCAAAGAACATTTATCCACAACCCATGGACACAAACAACAGTATGGGGACTGACTAAGGAGAGGGTGGGCCTGGATGACAGTGAGGAAAGGAAGAAAAATTGTGATCAACTGTAACAGCATAAACAATAAAAATAAATAAACATTTAAAAAAATTCCCACTGTAAACAAATAAAACTAAAATAATTCAATAAAATATTTATAATATTTTAAAGACATTGATCAACTAGATATAGTGAATTATCATACTACAGTTAATTTATATATAGTGTAGGAGCTAGACTGGTCACAAAAGTTTGCTAACCTTGTCATTTTGAACTACTAAAAACATGAAAAATAAAGCAAAACATCTTTGCACAATAGTCTAATAGAAGATATTAATTAAAATGAGCTAACAAGGGGTAAATTCTAAATAATGTAGACCTCATATTTGCCATTTGTATTATCATTATTGATTAGGTGGTTCAAGGATAAAAGTATTGAAATCAGTCTAAGTTGGTCATTTCAAAAATTTGTTTTTCAGGCATTTGACAGGAAAGGCAAATCCTTTATGCACATTGATCCTTCTATCTTAAGTTTAAAGTTATCCCTATTTTTTCCAAGTGCCTTAGCCATTACTGTGTCAAAGAGGACCAGGCATATGAGAAAGAAATGAATGTAACCAACAGACACAAAAGACAGTAGATTCAAACTTAAAAAAACTACAAATATTATAATTACCCAGCAAACAACATAAAACAAATGTCCTTATTGAATTAGTGTGTTAGGACTGACACAACGGAATATTACAGAGTGGGTAGCTTAAATGACAATGATTTATTTTCTCACAGTTCTGTAGACTAAAGTCTAAAACTAAGGTGCCTATAGCGTTGTTTGCTTCTGCAGCCTCTTTCCTCGGCGTACAGATGGCCACCTTGTCCTTTGTTCTCACGCAGACTTTCCTCAGTGTTTGCACACATGTCAGTCTGTGTGTCATAATATCCACTTCTTATAAGGACACTAGTCAGATTGAATTAAAGTTCAACCTAACAGCTTCATTGTTTTATAAATCTTCACCCAAGCATATGTTTATTGATTTTAGAGAGAGAGGAAGGGGAAGGAGGTGGAGAGAGAGAAACACTGATTATTTGTGCCTTGTACCCACCCCAATGGGGATTGAACCTGCAACCTAGGTATGTGCCCTCATGGGGACTCAAACCTGCAACCTTTTGATGTGAGGGATGATGCTCCAACCAATCCTGCAAGCTAAGCCACCTGACCAGGGCATAACAGCCTCAATGTAACTGAATTACTCTAGGTACAGTCACATTCTGAGGTACTGACGCTGTGGGCTTCAACCAGTAAATTTGTGGGAATAAAATTAATCTCATAATATTTACAAAGTATATATGCAAAGTAAGTAACCCCAGAATTTCTTACAATTAGGAATACTTTCCCAAAAACTAGCTTGGATCATCCTTACTACTACAAACAATTAAAGGAATGGAATACAATTTTAAAACAGTAATTAAAATAGTATCACACAGTTAACAAGGCAATGAGGAAATATCAGAGTAGTATCAAGTAAACACAAGAAATGTTATGCTTCAGAAGCCTTTTTTAATCTTTGAGGGGATTTGCATTTTTGGAAGAAAGAGAATGGAGTAGAACAGACATTTAAGAAATAATGACTGTAAACTTACCACATTTGATAAAAAACATTAATCTACATATTTAAGAAGCTCAGTTATTTCTATGTAATATAAAGATATCCTTACCTTGAGACATCATGGTCATATTGTTCAAAACCAAAGATAGAGATCTTGAAAGTAACATGAGAAAAATGACCGATCATGTACAAGGGATTCTCAAGGAAAGTAATCAAATACTTTTCATAAGAAATAATGAAAACCGGGGACAGGAGGCTGTCCTTTTCAAAATATGAAAGAAAATGGTAGACAACAAAAACGGCTGTATCCAGTAAAACTGTCCTTCAAAATTGAAGAAAAAAATAAGACAGCCCTAGACCAACACAGAGAAATTTGTTACTATACCGTCAACTCTGTAAGAAATATTAAATGGGGTATTTCAGGGTGGAAGGATGCCAGAGAGTAACTTAATTCACATAAATAAGAAGCATAATAATTACACATGCAAGTTAAATACAGAATAAATGTAATTTTTGTAACTCTTTTCTTCTATCTGCTTTTTAAAGTATCAACATAAAGAAATATAACATTGTCTTGATTTATTTCCATTGAGTGTATAAATATGTAACAATAGTACAATGGAAGGTGGAGTAATAATGAGGTCATTTGAGTATACCATTGAAATTAAGCTAAATTTAATCCAAATTAGAAAGTTTTAAATTGAGATACTAATTATAAGCCCCTGGGATACCACAAGATATTTATTTCCCAAAGGTCGCTGTTCTTTTCTCCTTTTCATAAAATATGTAACTAAATAGTAGGAGAAGCTATACCTACTAACTCAGTATTCTAACATTTTCCCAAACAGTAGTTCAAGTCATTCTCCTTCTTATCTTTGCTCTGAAAACTAAATGATAATTTTTGTTGTTTCAGTAATTTTCCACTGACCTTAACCATGAACAAATTCTAACCTTTGTGGTACCAGATTTATAATCTGTTAATACTCAGGAATAATTACAAAATTTTCTTGATTATATTTTCTTTCAAATATTTAATTAATTTGAAGTCATCTATGTAATCCTTTTGCTGCTCTTTAAGATTTTTAATTGTTTTCACTAGATGTTATTCATTTGACAAATTTAGTTTATGGTAAAATCTCTCATTTTTCCTTAAGTCAATGTCCACAAAAACATTTTTAATCAATACTTGTTAATAACTTCTGAAGTGTACTTTTCTGAAATTCTAGGATACAAATTTGATTATTTTAAACACTTCTTTTTCTGGCTACTTATAATTTTGTTCATTCTGAATCATCTTTTAGACATGCCCTGTTAATCCAATCAAAATCTACATAGAACTATCCTCCCCATCATGCTTTTTCTATGTGATGCCAGGACATCAACACAGCAATAATGTCAACACAACAACAATGAACAAAATGCACTAATTTTAGTGGAATTAAATAGCAATAAGATAATTGAAACTACATCAGCATGACATGTGTGAAATAAATCTGGAATTATTTCAATTTATTTTAAATACAAAAATGAATCCCTTTATTTGTACTTGTATATGCTATGGTTTTAGCGAATGCCATATTTCTCCTAAATTTTAATGATTTTAATAAATTTTTGTTACCTTGGAAAATATACAGATGTTAATCAATAACATGTTTTGCTTATTTTTTAAGATATCTAGTAAGATAAAAAATGTCATATTATCTGTTTATAAAACCTTTATTTTATAATCACTTATTTATCATTTAAAATTTTGTCTTGGGAACTAGGTCTCATTAAGTTCAAGAGAATTTCACTGTAAGAAATAGTTTTCTTTTAAGGAGACACAAATCTTAATGAAGAGAGTCAAAATGTCTCAGTCTTTATAAGAAGTCTATTACTGATTTATCAGTTCATTATCTTCCTAATTTCTCCATTTATAAATCTGAGACATCTAACTCCCTGGTGCTATTTAAAGTATCACCCATGTATGATGCATCAAATACATTGAGAGCATATTAAGATTATTTGACTGCTTTAATAAATGTTACTGGTATGTTTCACCCTACAGAAGAAAATAAAGACAGAAGGACCCGGCAAGTGAAAACAGATGTAAACCTTATAGCCTTAGAGTAAGAATGAAGTTATATACTGTGTCTCTTCTGGTTCCAATTTGGTTATATATTGTTGTAATGGAAGTTTTCCTCACCTAGAGAAATATAAAATTCTAGTTTTGAATTTTGTATAACAGAACAAATTACAAGAGTTAATAAAACAACTAAAATTAAAATATATAAAGTATTTGGTTTTATATTAGTAATTCAATAAGTTTTATGTACATTGCATACTTTAAAGTGGAAAGTATTGTACAGGTGCTATTTCTGTCTTAATTGAGAATATACTTTAATTAAGCATATAAACTTACCTGTGTGGAATACTTAAAAAAGTCTACAAAGCATTAGCCAGAACTCAATGACAGGCTATAAATACTGTGAAATATCAGATGAGGGAAAAATCAGAATAAATTCTTCCATCGATTTCATTCCCTTCACTTACTCATTTATGTATTAATGTATTTATTAACTTAGTAAATATCTGTACTTTAGTCATTCAAAATAATACCTGTTGAGCGAATACCAGGATTACATGCATGCATTCATTTTTCAACCCACAATGAAACTTTATATTACAGTAACAGTGGTAGGTGCTGACAGAACAAGGTTAATTATAATCCTGCCCCATAACTTTAGATAATTAGAGCCCAGAAAATAAAACACTTACAGCAATGCAGTAAGCAAGAATTAGGACAGCTTAGTGGTAAGCTGATATGTGTCTGTGTTTTAGTCAGAAGTTCAAATTTGAAAACTGCCCCCAAAGTGTTATTTGAACTTCCCCTAAGGCTTAATTTCTAATGAGAATAGCCCTCAATAACTGTCACTTAAAATTTCTCTAATAGATACAAATATGGTGCCTTGAAATTACAGAGAAAGGATTTATTAGTTTGAAAGGACAGTAGAGGCTCCCCACTGATGTTGCCATTTGAACTAACTTTTACAGAATGAGTGCATTTGTCAGATTAAAAAGGGACAAAAGGACATTTCAAACATGTGTAAATTCAGTTAGTAAGTTACAGATATTTCTATAACCAGGTATTGAGGGTGAATGTGGGAAATCATCAGAGCTTGAGTAGTAGCATAAGAATAATTCAGATCAAGAAAAGGCTTGAATGCTATGGAAAGAAATAACTGATGTGTTGCTGTTAAGAGCTGAGATTGAGGAAGTGGAAAGAATTATTAGGAGGATATTGCAGTAGAGGAGAAATGGTATATTCATGAATTTAGGCAGAGAGAATGTGATTGGAAATCAGCGAGAGTATTCTAGAGGAAAATGTGACCCCTCAGATGTGGGAGATACAGAAAATACTTATAGCCAAGGATATGTAAAATTTTTTCCATTTTTGAGAATTAGGTCTATGGTAGGCACATTAAGAATACACAGGGGAACAAGTTTGGTAGGAAACAGTGAATTCAGACATTTTACATAATGAGTTAAAAGCATTATAAAAACATTAATAAGGCAATACAAAGATTTAAAGGAGATTTGTGTAATTGTCCATTGAAAACTGAAGTTTAGAAAAAAAAGTTTACCTAGGACAAGCAAAGTTGTTATCACTGGTGTTTAGCTAGATATTGAGAAGGGGAGCAAAAGAGATTAGATATTGAGCTTAATAAATGGGAAAGTAGGAAACTGTTAGCTTCACATACCAGGGGATCACAGTATCGTCCTCTGCCAAGGGGACTAACACTCCTTCCTTGCCCCCTCCAGTCCTGGATTATTGTGGGTTGCAGAGGGAGGTGCTGGAACATAGAGGCTTGTCAGTCTAACTAGGGGATGGACCCTATCCAAATCCTACAAAATCTTGGGAAGTTGATTGGTCATTTTGAGAAAGCACCCGGTCCGGCCCAAATCCAGGTTCCTGGTTATAACCCAGGGGAACAAAGAAGCTCTCTCTCTCTCTCTCTCTCTCTCTCGACTCACATTCCCAAGGAGCATGCACCTATTCTCTCCATGACTTGAGGAGGGAGGCTGCATAGAAGCACAACAATGAACTAGAGCTGGAAATGCACACTAAGATAGAGGATGTTGCACTGGACTGTATTTTAAATATGGAGCAGAAACTCTTATCAGGGGAGTCCAACCTGCAGCCCACAGGCCGCACGCAGCCTGAGGATGGCTGTGAATGCAGCGCAACTCAAAATCATAAATTTACTTAAGACATTATGAGATGTTTTTTGTGATTATATGCCACTATGTATTTAACGTGTGGTCCCAAACAACTCTTCTTTCAGTGTGGTCCAGAGATGCTAAAAGGTTGGACACTCCTGCCTAGGCAGTGACCTTCATCCTGGACCTACTGAAGACAAGATCAGACTTTATCTATGGCAAGATGAATGGGGATGGGACATTGGAAGATAAGGGGGGAAACCTCCTTAATTGTACATCATCGATAAACCATAGCATAGAGCCATACCCTCTTGTGTGGGGGGTCTCAGGAAATTCCTTCTCTCCAGGCACTGCAAGAACCCCACTTCCACCCTTAACAGTGGTATGAATGGGTGTTGATGTGGACATGAAAAGGAGGGTGTCATTAATATCATGGAAAGAAATGGCTTCAATAATGGAGTTTAAAACAATGTAAAATGAGGAACACATTCCAATGAGAAGAATATTGAAAGGTTTCCTTTGTTCAATTTTTTTTTTAACTTGACAGTTTAGTTAAGGTTTTGTTTTGAAGTAGTGAACCAGACTGCAATGGCTGAAATATACATGATGGGTAAAGAAGCAGAGGCAGGTAGCATTTTTTTTTTTTAAAGTATGTGACTACAGATGCAGAGAGAACGACACAAGCAATGCAAAGAGATACAGAGACTATATGATATAATAAAAACATTTAATTTTTTAATTTATTTATGTTGTTATTATTGTTACTTGGAATATGCCACTGTATTAATTGTTTAAGATATATAGCCTAATGAACAGAAGTGCTGAACATACAAGAGTTAAGGAAGTTAATAAAGATAAGAAGAGATAACTTCTAAAGAGCAGATAAAAGAAATAAATTATTTCTAGTACGTTAAACTCATCCAACCTAATTAGCTGCAGTAAAAAGCTGTTGTCTGTAGTCCTGATCTTTTGGGATAACAATAGCTATTATAATGAAAATGGAAGTAGGGCCTTAGGTAGGTGCATGCTGTTTATATATACACGGATAAATGTGTCTGAGTTTACGCAAAGGGGAAAATTATAAGCAAAGTTGTGCAGGGTGGTATAGAGAAATTCTTAGAATATTTGAGCATTTGTGTGAAAGAATAACCAAAAATAAATTTGCATGGCACAAATGTCACATTTAAAATGCCTAGAGCACCACATTAAAGGTCTTCAACATTTTCTTGTAAACAATTTGTATGTACACCCATTTAACATGTAGACATGGGAAACAAGTGGCTAGTTACATAGTTATTTTAATGATACAATTATATTCTGATTAAGGTTTTTAGCCCATATGTTAGGAATATCAATAAATAATTGCCATATGTAAAAATCTGACAAGAATAACTTGACAAGAATTATTAACTAATTGGTATAATGGAAAGAATAAAAAATGATTTTAAGTATTATTGCAAGCACCTAATTTTTTCACTGTCCAGAGAGGTCACATGTTGAAACAAGAAAATAAAGGGTAGGCACAAATTATAACAGAAAAAATGTTAATGAGAAAAAGAAAAAACAATAGAAGAAAGTGAATCCCACAGAGATGTATTTAAACATTTATGTCATGTGAAGCTATCTGGACAACAAAGCATCTAGTTTTACTAATTTACTTCCCTGCATTAGTAGCATGGTGTAGTACGTAGCCAATGTTACCATTTAGTTTATATGAATAATTTATTATTTTAAATGGCATGTTTATTTATGATGTATAATATTTAAAAATTCATAAATAATAGGAATACACTAATTGAGATCCAATTACTTTAAAAATTACTTTCCTAAATGCTATCTAATGCATTCTTAATGTATTACTAGTCAATAATTTTAAGTAAATGGTTTTATAATTTTATTTTGTAATGAAAGTTCATATTTCAATTTTATATCCAATCTATGTTTACTAATATAAGTTATTCAGGAATATCAATGTGTTATCTCAAATTATTTATATAAAAGAACTTATAACAAAAATTCTTCCCTAGTATAGTTTCAATTGGATTTTGATTAAAGGTAGTCTAAAACAGATATTAAATCAAGGTGCAGTTATTATATTAAGATTTATTAGGTATATTTACATTGAAATTTTGTGACTTTCCTGAACTAAATAAACTATAATATTTCTTGCCATAAATTGCTTTACACTTTACATATCAGATATATTATTGTACTAAGTAAAATCGAAAGAATGTATGCATTGTTAATTTTCTGAAGAATTAAAATACAAGTATGTTATTATTAAAAAGCTGAAAAAAGAAACTAAATAGCCTCATTTCAGTTGTATGCATGAAAACATCTTTTTCAACATATTTCATCCCATCACATTTCTACAGATATGATGAAATGTCAAACAGATGAAATAATTAGAGAAATATAAGGGAAATAAACCAAATTCAATAGAGTCAGTAAAGTGAGAATAAAATGTGTTTTATAAAACATGATTTGATCCCCTCACCAGATTACAGTTGCCAGTTGCTACTACAGTAGTCCACTGGATCTATCTGCATCTGTGGGGCTGTATTTTAAGGCCCCCGTGCAAGTGTGAAACTGCATACACTGTACATGTTATGTATCAAACCCTATATATACTATTTTTTCTTATACATACATATACACATACCTATGATAAAGTTAAATTGATAAATTAGGCACAGTAAGAGATTAACAGCAATAACTAATAATAAAATAGAATAATGATAACAATGTACTATAATACAAGTTGTGCATATACGGTTTCTCTCTGTGTCAAAATATCATATTATATTCTTCTCACCTTTTTTCTTCCTATATGATATGAGATAATAAAATGACTCATTAAGTCTAGAACATTTACCTTTTTACTTAAAGGAAGAACTTCATGACTTCTTTTTGGCATACCCAAATTGCCAGCATCACTTATTCTTGTGTTTTGGGGCCACTGTTAATTGCAATAAGTGTTACTTTGAACACAAGCGCTGTAATTCCACCACAGTTGGCCTGATAGCCCCGAGTGCTACAGGTGAGTAACACAGGAGGAACACCTGCAGTGTAAAATATGCCATACAAAAGGGATGATTCATGTCTTGGTCGGGATCGAGCAGGACAGTGATAGGTTTCATCTTGCTACAAAGAACAGTGTGGAATTTAAAATGTATAAATTGTTTATTTCTGGAATTTTCCATTTAATATTTCAAACCACTGTTGACTGTGGTTAACTGAAACCATGGAAAGTGAAACCCTGGAAAATGGTGACTACTGTACTCCATGAGATCATTTTCCCTCAGATTAATCTTGGGTGTCACCTAAGGTATGTGTTCTTCACACTTAAACATATTGATTTTCTTATTGGAAAGGGTTTTCCAATATGATTTTATAAATCACTGGATAATATGAAAACATTTATGCAAAAAAATTCATGGATAAGAAGCAACAAATATTTATTTTACAATAAATATTTTAATATGTGTCATGAAATTTCTAACATATAGGTATATTGAATATTATATATGTATAATATATATTATTTATATATAAATATAAATATTTATATTTAAATATAAATATATAAATATTATACATATTTATATATGTATTATATATACACACACACACACACACACATGCACATATAACTGTATGTTCACGTGCCAAACATGTTTATGCTTATACATTTATTTTTTTTTGGAAAAAAAGCAAATGCTCACAATAGATGTCTTCTTTTATCATACAGACATTCATTTTATTTAAAGTTAAAATGCCTAGAAAACAAAAAAAAGCTATCTAGTGTATCTAGAATGGAAAAGGTAACAGGTTTATATATTATTTTGTAAAAATGCAAGGTTCATATTGATTTTTTTCGTTTGAAATGATATGCAACAGAGAACTGTGGTATGCTGCCAATTTTGATTTTCTAGTTGTATTTCTAGTTGAAATTCTGAAAAATAGAGGAGAAAAATTATAATTTTTTAACATGAATGAATTAGATTCTTTTAGAAAAAAAGAATTCATTGAAAATTTATTGAATGCCCTTAACTTCTCTTAATCTAATGGGATATTATTATTATGTATTATTAAGCATGATTATTAAACAAATCAAATTGGTGTGCAAACTAGTGGTTCAGTGATAATGGGTAAGGTATCATTCAGAAAACAGTTCAGATTAAAAGAACAAGTTATAAACATGACTGGATTACCGGATCTAGACTAGGAAGAATAAAATAATTTCAATATAGTCCATAAACTATGCTTTTCATGTAGTTAGTACTTTATATTAGAACCAAATATTAAAAAGTACAAAGCACCGTATAATTGAAAAGTACAAATTTAGGCATTTTTTCTGTTGTATGATTTCATTCACATAGAATGTTTCAAATGATAAATTGAAATTAATTTTCCATAACAATTTGTTGTGAACTAAGCAATTATGTTGGTGCTTTATATATAGTCTTATAAAAGATTACAAATTGTTGTTTGATTTTTCTTTTTGAGATCCAAAAACTATTATTTTTTAATAAGTTACATCTAACCCAAATGGAATGATTACTGTTAAAATTTAATGCATGAAACAACCTGTTTTCAAACAAATTTATTTTCTATGGTGTCATTCAAATTAGGTGGATAAATTTTGGTTAATGGGACTGTGTGTGGAAACAAATGTTTATTTTTTTAAAAGACATTTTCCTAAGAAACTGTGACTTATTAAATACTTAAAATTCAGGAACTTTATATCATTGCATGGTGTTAATGATAAGTTGATGTTATAGTAATGTAGCATTAAAATTATACATTTATCATATACAACCTTGTATGAATGACTTATGCTAAAATGTACCCAAGTTACTTTAAAATCCAATAATTTAAAAATTCTAATAATATTGAACACACTGCATGAAGAAAATGTTTCTCTTTATCTGAGTGAACAGTAGATTCATGTTATACACATACACCTGTCAGAATTAGATTGTTTCACAGATACAAAAAAGGCTTTTTTATGAACTAATTCAGATATGGATCACTTATTAAGATATTGAATACACCTTCTGAAACTTTGGTAGGAGCTTACTTAATTTGCAGTGAAAGCTAAGTTTTTAAGTACCATATTGATGCTCTTACAGGAAAGAAGTTTTAAATTAACTTGAAAACAGCATTAAAAAACTCCATAAGAGGAATTTCAAACTGGGTTGGTTGTTCTAGACCTTTAAAGATAAATGTAATTGTTACTGATACACAAATAACTATATGATTTATATTTAATAGAAAAAAATTGCTTACAATTTTCCTTTAGAATGTAATGACAATACTAGTAAATTTTTAGAAAGTTATGTGGTTTAAAGTAGTAATTGTTTATCATGTACAAAACTGAAGCCTGAATAGACAAGTCCCTTATTTTGACTGTGAGGAGTTTAGACAACTAACACAATGAAATTTTAAGATAACTTGGAATTCCTAGAATATTTACAATTCAGATAGTTTCATTATGTATATTTACTATTTCTAGCTATTTAATCTGGTAGATTCTGTGTTTTTCCTACTTACAATTCAAGGATAACCTGTCCTAGGAATCTTTCCCTGGATTTTATTTAATATGGATTCCTTTTTTCAGTTTTCCTCTAATGCTTAACATGAGCCAAACTTATGAGGATACCAGTATGTTCTTGCACACTGAACTGAGAGTGCCAGGGGTATACACTTGTAGGTCATGGAATCTGAATTTTCTTTGTGACAATTAACTATATCCACTATTAAAACAGTTGCCTTTGAAGAATAAAAAATGCTTAGCACTAGCGGGTATCCCTTGGAATAGTCTAATGTGCTCAAAGGAGCTTGAACCAAAAGCAAAGTGTACTAACTACATTATAAAATCAAAATTTACTTATAAAATAAAAAATATATATCTTTCACGCAGACTGCAAACTCATGGTCTGTGATCAACAAATACTCCTATATCAACTAATTACATAAGAAGACAAATTAAAATCAGGAAGTTCTTTGGTGTGCGGAAAGAAATGTAGAATGGGTGTAGGTAATTCGCCTGCAGAGCTAGAGCTGCAGGTGCCATCACCCGAATGTGTCCTGGCTCCACAGAGGCCTTCCCCTGTTCCAGGTGGACTGCTGTTTTACTCTTATTTGTCAGGAAATCCACTGCTCAGAACAGTGAAAACACACACAGACACATCAGTTTTTTTCTAGGTTCTTATTTTTAATCAACCCACACCTGATTGACTTTTGAATAACAGGATATTGAAGAGGACTTTATGTACTTTGTAAAGTTTATAAAACCTGGAGAAAATGTGTGATCAGATTTGTCTTTCAAAAAGAGTTAAACAATCTGTACGAGACTTATGCAAACAGCAAAATCAGGCCAGTAACTCTTGAGAATTGCTTTTGTGAAAGATGACCCGGAAAAATCAGTTGAGATTATTTGAAGGGATTCATCACAACAAAGAGGGGACTGCTGTTATCCTCCTACTTCCATGGGGTAAGGAAATGCGCTCAACTTTAAGCTAAAAATGGTCAAAGGAAATCCTACAGAAAAAATAGGAATGACTTTCATAAAGGGAACCTAGCTCCTCACCCTGTGTTTCTATGAGAGGGAAACTAGCATTGTACCTGCTTTTGCTTTTTGAATAGAAAAGTCTGCAAGTGACAGGCTAATAAGAATTAGTTGTGACTTCAGGGAATGAATTAGTTAAATTTCACTTCTGCCCTTTGTGGGACAGAGGTCCATGATGCTACTTTTGAGCTAAGTGTGGATACTGAGATTTATAAATGGGAAGTCATCTGGAAAAGATTTTGCTCAGAGACTATCTGTTTTGGTGAAAGAAACTTAAAAAGAAGAAAGCTGCAGATGCACTATTTATGGGATATAAACATAAGCACTAGCAGCAGAGTTCAGTCTAGTGAATGAGACAGAAAAGGGTTGCAGCATTTTCATGTCTACCACAAATAACTGGTGCTGGTGGCCAGACCACTGTGGCACCAGTCATTTGAGAATTAGTGTCATTTTCTCTGACTCCACTAGCTTTAATCCTTTGCCCTGGAAGATCCAGCTAGAGCACCAGGATGGATAAATAAAAGAAGCAGGTAGAAAAATGCAAGATAAAACCAAGTGTAGGTTTCCAATTCAAAAGTTAAAGAGAAAACAATTAAATTAAACTGATTTTTTTTTCTGAAAGAACCTAAAGTAACCAAAGTGACAACACCAACACACCATATTTGAATGTGTTGTGAAAAAAAAAAAAGTAATTTCTTAATCACACTGTGATAAATTTTGTAGATCTGAGGAAATGGCTTTACTTTGTTTATCATAGTCATATTGATAAATGCTATAATTCATACCCTCTGGTCTTTATGAATCTGCCATTTTTTCTGTGATTATTTCTCTAAAATATAGCAGCCTGATAATTTACAATTATTACAATTCACTTGTAAATAGCCAGTTTTCCCCATAGTACAAAATAAATAGCAACAAACATGAAGATAATGAGAATACCATTTTTATTTTGAAATAATTTCTGAGTAGAACAACAGACCGTTTGAAATGTCACACCTTTCTGGGATTTAAAAAGAGTAAGATAACTCTTATACACTGCAAAATGTTCAAACTGTAAGGCACACTTAGAATGAGATCACAGATCTTTCATTGTTACTCAAAGCTAAATTACACTGACAATTATGGAAATGATTGTAATCTATCAATGACATTCTATGTGCACAGGAAATTGCACAAATTGTGGAAATTGTATGGAGTTAGTCATGCCAATGAGCACTTTCTGATAAATTTCTTACCCATATTTTTATCAGGTGATTATTTTTAGTAAAACCACAGGAACCTGGATGATACAAGACAAACAAAAATTATTCACATTGGCTACCATTCATTAGGCAGGACACATAGAGGAGAAACACATTTCCTAATGGGGCACTCTATAATCAATAATTCTAACTCACCTGACCAGACACCAGAGGCCAAATGACACAAAACTGCAAGAAAATGTCAGTAGAAGCCATATAGAGGCAAGTGCCCTGAGGGGTCAAAAAACACTGAATATAGAGACAACAAAAAATGAAAATCAGTTGGTAACAGATGAGGGGGGTGAAGGGAGATAGAGTTCAGAGCATAACTGATCATGAGAGTTGTTCTCAAACAACTATTGCCACATTTATGACAAGCACATTATGCATAATATCTCATTTTTTCCCCTATAGGAATAGAAAAATATAGTGAGACATTAGAAAACATTATATTGGCATTACAAAGCCAATTATTTAAAAAATGCAAAATTTGAAATACCATTTTCAAAAAATGAAAATTTGAAATGGCATTTTCAATGTGTAAATGTATACTTTACACATTGAATAAAGTAAAGCTCTTTGTTGTGACTTATCCTTAAATATCTTTTCTTATGTTTTATGTTAGAAAATGCTATCAAAGTTAAACTAATCTCAGTTTTACACTTCCTTTGCCTCACTTTCACTCCTTTGCAAGCACATCTCTCCTAAAACTGCACCACCAGACATATTATTTATTTTGTGGGTTATTCCAGCAGAAATGACATCCTTAGTAAATTTTGTTTACTGAAAGCAAATAGGGGTGGCATGATCACATGAACGATAGAAGTGTTTTCTTTGTGAAAATGAATGAGTGCCTAATACAGTAAACAGATAAAACAACTTTTAAAACAGAGATTGTTGGTGTGAAATGTCTTATTCTATAGAAAATACATCTTAATTGTTATTACTTACTGTAGCCAAAGTTTCATTAGGAAAAGATAGTTTCTAATTTGATACGACTAACATATTGTTATAGGAAAATCATGATTTTAGATTTATTAAATTGAACCATATTATATCAACACTTATGTCAAAAAACATGAAAAATCAGCCATTTTTAAAGGTTCAATATAAAAGAACTTTCACACAGTGACTCAGGTGTAGGTATACATATGGAGTAGGAGTGGGTGACAGTGACTTTATTGTCTACTTTTAGGATCAGAACTCTTTTGTCCAATTTGATCACTATCTTGATCATATAATAGTATAAGCCCTAAGAGTTGGCATTTCTATAATAATACAAGTGGCTTGTTTATGCTTTGGTTACCGAAGCATCCACTTCAAAGATGGCAGTCTCAGGACTAGATGTGAAAGAGCCAGGGGACCCCCGCTTCCGCCGTCTCCGCCACCATGGCTTCTCCATTTTAGAAAAGTTGGTTTTCATAACTGACCATATGGGGTCCTTATTTTTTCTCTTCTCATGCTTTGAATCTCCACTCTTATGTCTTAAATTAACCAATAAAGAATGTGTCGGTAACACCCTAGGCCCCTAACTTTGAACCCAATAAAAGTAGAACCTCAGACCCCCGAGCTCTTGCCCCACACCCCTCCTCACAGGACCTCGCGTGGGCCCCGAGGCCTGTCTTGGATGGTTCCTGACTTGTAGGAATGAACATTATCATTTCAGATTTTTCTGCTGACTATTGCTGAAGGGCATCTTTCAATCATCAGAAGAGCCACAAGAGCCGGGCCAGCCACCACGTTGGTCGGAAAGAAGCTGACGGGGCACTTCCGCCTTTCAATGTAGTGACCTGATGAAATGTGTGTGATGCTAAACAAAAGTTGGCATTTGATTTTAAGTTTAACCAATTACACTTGTCCTATACTTATTTGGGTAATTGTAGTTTCTCTGTCAGGTAAAATATAAAGACATGAGATAAGAAACTGTATTGTGCATGGAAAGAGTTGCTTAGAAGTGAAAGCCCTATATCCTGTTCTTTCCCTCTCATAAATCAGAACTGAAATTCTAAGCTGAAGTTCATAGCCAGTACTTAATTTAAATACACACACACACACACACACACACACACCCCTAAAATTACAACTGAAAACTTCAGTATTTTCTTTCTAAAATATATCACATTACTTTGCTAACAAAACATCACTATATGTTGACAATTATAATCCATGAGGTACTAAAGTGTACATTAAATTTAAAAAAGAGAAACAGACAGTAATCCAAGAATTAGTTAAAGATGACCTAATTTATTTACATTCCATTGTGCAATAAGCCCATTATAAGAACATTTCTTGAAAAGAATATAATGTGTTCCTTCTGAATTGATCAGTTCCCTCATAAACATCTCTAATTCTTCTGTATTATATTTGTATGCTTTATTATAATTAAACTTGAAATCAAATGTTAAAAAATATTTATTATTAACACACATTTTAGCAGGCCATGAGATTTAAAGATAGGAATATATATATATATATATATATATATATATATATATGCATATATATGTACAGAGAGAGAGAGAGAGGCAATATTAGAGAATTAGTTGTGAGTTTAGAAAATTTGCATAAGACTTACATAAAAGCTTTTTAATTCGTTCTTAAGCCATATGGATGTAAACACTGTCTGTTACTAAAATTAGAAATACAGTTTCGATCTGTAATCAATGCAAAATCAAATTAAGTGGCTCCATAACACAGACATAGACATTCGGTACCTTTTGCATCACAATATGTTCACTGATGTTTTAAAGAACAACAACAACCACTGCAAAAATTACTGGGCCAGATCACATCAAGTTCTTTAAGTAACAGATGTTCAGGTTTTATGGTTCACTCAAGAGTAGTAAGCACATCGTCTCTGGAGTGCATACTCTGAAACAATGATAAAGATGTCAAAATTATGTTTCATTGCTTCATCTTTTTTCAATAGGTAGTGATAATTTGTCATGTTTTTCTTCAACCAAGAAGTTTTGAATACCTCTGATTTAGGTTTAAGTAAATTCACATGCCATTACTTATTTCTTACCAAGGTACAATCAGACTCTTTCTTTTCTAGCCTCTCATACAGCTAGAATAGTTCACAGTTACTCCAACTTCTCGATTCTAAATATAAGACTCCCAATCCTGAAAAGAGCCATGAAGACAGAGAAGCCCAAATATTACTCATGCCTGGCTAGAATAATCTCCGAATCACTTGTATTAGTTTAGAGCCAGAACTGAGAAAGGTTTCTAGCTTTTAGTGCCCACATCAACAATGTAAGATATGGTGACGGTGTCCAGCCATGCTAGTTGTAAGGTTTTTTTTTTCTGGAATGTTCTCATGTTGGGGTATATAGCCATGTAATAATCTCTCTGCCTGAGTTGACAACACACACGAAGATCCAAATATCTTTCAGTAAATACCACTTATACTTCAAATGGCTGGTTTGTTTCTTCCTTTCTTTTCTTCTTTCTCTTTTCCTCTTTTTTACTTTAAGAGTTTTCATTATATCAAGTTGATGGTCAACATGGTTACAGGTAATGAAACCTTAAGGAACCAAATATCCAGGCCTGGTTATCCGGCCTGATTGCATTGCCAGGACGTGTGGATCTATGGCATTTCCATTGTCAGCAAGAGTTACTCTTCTCTTTCGCACTCCTGTTTCTATTTTGCTTAATTCCTAAAATAATGTTTCAGGTAGGTACCTTGTTGGAAATGTAGATATTCTTCAGCAATCACCCATGGTTTCATTGCAATGCCTCTAGTTTTATAAGCAAGTCAAAACCTGTGTGCTTAAGAGTGGATGAGGCTGGGCAAGCCTGGAATAAAGTTTTCAGAGCAAAATAATTTAAAGATGTTTGCCAGAAGATATTACCAAAAATGTACACAATACACATGGGAGTGAATTCTGACAATTTTAGGGTTTTGAGAGCATAGCATGAAATGGGAACTAAGAAGCATATACTTACTTACCAGACATCCCAAATTCACTAGTCAAAGGGGACTAGTTAAAGGGGACGGACAAACTATTTTCCTGTAAAAGACAAGATAGTAAATATTTTAAGCTTTATAAGCACTATTATTTTTGTCATGACTCCTCAACTTTGCCACTGCATGAAGATAGCGATATGTGATATGTAAATGAATGGTAGCAACTCTATTCCAATAAAAATGTATTTATAGAAATCGACAGTGGACTGGGTTTGATATTTGTGCTAACTTATATATTACCAGTGATTTTAAATATTTTTCATGTGGTTGATGGAAATGTCTCCTCCAGAATAAGCAAAAGGTAAATTACTTTAAACTGTCTGGTGTGAATGAATCAAATTATACTTATTTTTTGTCAGATTGGCAAAAATATATATAATTTTTGTGTGCTGAAGAATTTTAGTAATTTGTTTATGTGTGCCATGAGATGCAAAAGATTGAAAATCATTGTTTTAGGGTATCTTCTTCATATAAAGAAGATTGCTTTTCTTTAGTCCCTGTAACTAACAAAATAGAGCTGTTCTCCTGCTATTTGCTAAAGCATTGGCTGAACTTGGAAGATATTATGCTAAGTTAAATAAGCCAGAAACAGCATAAGGCATGGTACATGCCATCACTTATATCAGGAATCTAATAGAGTCAAACTTGTAGAAACAAAGTAGAATGGTTGGTTACTGGGACCTGGGAGGAGGGAGAATTAGGGAGGTCTTGATCAAATAACGTAGAGTTTCATTTATGCAGGACGAGTAAGTCCTAGTTGTCTTCTATACTGCATAGTGATATAACTTTGTACATATAACATTACTGTATTATATACCTGAAATTTGTTGAGGGTAGATCTTATGTTGTATGTTTCCATGCCCAGAAAAAGAGAAACCTTTTAGAGGTGATAGATAAGTTTAGGACATTATATAAAATGACATTTTCACAGGTGTATACTTACCGTCAAACTCACCATGATGTGCACGTTAAATGCGTGTAACCTTCTTTGCCTGTCAATTACATCTCAATTGAAAAAAATGAAGTTAACTTTTTTTCAAAGTCCATTGCTTGATAAATCTCTTTGGAAACCGAAAGCAACACCAACCAAGTTGGAATGTGCTGCTTTGGTCTATGTCCTGAGGAACTCAGTCAGGAGCTTGTCACCTATGAGTGGGTCCCAAGCAAAATATAAGTCAGTTTAACAAATTCAATTTGTACATAATGATAACAGTTCTGTGACCTTTCCCTAGTGACCCAGAAAGTCCAAGGAAACTTGATGCTTCCATTGCCATCACAATATCGTATATAAACGCCTTCGAGATGCTTATATTTTAATGTTACAGGTAGACCAAAATAATAATAATTTCATTTCTAACATAACACAAATTAATTTTTTCTGTTTATTTTCTTCTCTCTAGAGACTAGAATATGTGTTTTCTGGAGTTAGACTTTAGTGCCCTTTTTCTTTTGATTTTTCTCTCACTTGTTGATTGTTGTGTCTCCGGAGATTGGGGTGCCTCCTGTAGTACAATAACAACTCACAGCTTAGCAGTTTGAATCGCAGTACTGTAAGTGCTCTAAAGAAAATTAAAGCAGGTCAAGGAATAAAAGGAAGAAAGGTGACATATTCTGGGACAATGAGATTATTTTAGTATTTGTTTAGGAAGAAGTTTTTCATAAACAAATTTTTAGCAGGCCTCTGGATAAAGTGAGGAAATGAATCATAAAAAAATTTAGGAGAAATTATTATAGGAAAAAGCAGTATAGATTAAATATTTTCTGAGGAAGGTGAGCTTTGTGTATCTGAGAAAAAGCAGAAAATCTAAATTACTTGATAAAGTAGAGGAAGGAGACCCTCGTGAGACATAATTTTAGAAAGAGAGGTCATATAGGGCATACTGTAGCACAGTGAGGGGCTGGTTCTGTTGTTAAATGGAGTGGAAAGACACTAGAGTTTTAAATAAGGAAATTATATGGTCAAATTTATATTTAAAAAAAGAAACTCTGGCTACTGTATAGAAAGTAAACTTGCAGTGGTGTGTTGTGAGTACCAGTGGAAGACCAATTAAGATAAGGTTGTTGTGGCTGAATGAAAAGTTGATGATGGCTTAGGGAAGACTGATGGCAGTGATGACAGTGGTCTAGGAGGGCAGTGGAAGTCACAGTGGTAGGAGTACTGGATAGCGTAGCTGTGGGTGAGTTTGTCCTGGCAGAGAGAGTGGTGGGGCAGAGAATAACGTAATGGCAGTCATTGGTAGTAATAAGAATATTGGTGGCTTTCTCTACTTCCTCCTTGGTGAAATGGGGTTATTCAACTACCAGTTCATTTGATCCTTACAGGGTTAAGTTTGCTAAAGCGCTAAAATATTAGAAATGTATTGAGTAAAGTGAGCACATAATAAATATTGCTCGAATGTGTGATTTAGTTTCCAGAGCCACTAACCTAACTTGCTGTTTATCTTTCTAAGTCTGTGTAGCTTGCACACTCATACCAAGTGAAACTCTCTTCTTTACCAACACTGGATCATAGTCTTCCTTTGAAGATGTTTTTTTATTCTTTTCTCAATATCACATTTTAAATAACTAATTTACCTTGGTGAGATATTCTAGTTCTTCATGTTTAATTCACTGATTAATATATGTTTTTAAAGTATATTAAAATTTTTATTACTTTTGAATCTGCCTTCATCCCTCAAAAAAGGGTATATTTGATAAATAAGTGTCTGCCCAATAGAATTTTTCAATTACTTACCACTTTTTCATTCCCTACATTAAGCAAATAAATAACCTAACATTTACTGAGAAATGCATCGATAAATGTATGTGCAATACAAAACACAGCGCTTAGAATTCTGCATTTACATGGCAAACCTTATAACTGCAGGATGATAGGAAAGCATGTAGAGTTGTCTCCTTTCAAGCTATAAACTAAAAAGTCAAATGACTGTTACTATGCCACTTCAATACTGTTGCAAAATTACTTACAAGTGTTTTAATATTTCTCTTGAGGGATTTTTAAAATGCTTACACCATTTAAGGCACAGTGGCTTTTACTCCTTATAATTTTTTTTGTTTGTTTAAAACCCAAAAATAAATAAATAAAAGAGAAAATAGAATAAGGGCACCAAACACCTTTATAGAATTTAAAGTATTTCCATTATTTTAGTTGTGGGGAAATAATGGCATGCATAATTGTTACATGCATAATTTGTGTTTTTTAGGATGAATAAGACTTTACTATTTGTGTGTTATTACCAGTAGAAATGTGCAAATGCAAATATTCTTCTTATTGAAATAATATCTCCAGATTCCTTCATTTTGACAGGTAGAACATTGTGATACACAAAGTTGACCTATAAGTCAAGTTTATCCCAAGTAAATATAAAGTTGAAACAATCAATCAATAATAAGGCGATAGAATTTTAGATGAGTTGTTTTGCTGGGATGGATTTTGTCATTTGCCATCATCATGTATAACAGGGAATACGTGCCACCTACCTGCCTTATTCTGTATGAAAATATTGAGTATCATATATCTATATGATAACACAGTAAGTCTGGTTACTCAAAAGATGCTATCCACACTCAAGTGACTGTCATTCTAAGGCATGGTAACCAGTGAGTCTTACTTAATCTCTGTAATATGATTTATAATCTTATAAATGATCATTAGAAATAATATCCCTAGGATTAGAACATGAGAGGAATATAGTAATTCAAAAATAATGAAGCAGTTCTCATACAAAACATGAATGTATGTGGAAAATTATAGCATCATTTTTAAGGACAAGACTTGGGATTATATAAATTGAATTAAATGTTGCTTTATCAACCTAACAAACTCTTAACCTTGTGTAGATTATATGAGCTTAGGCTGAGTAACCTTAATCAAAAGAGAACCTATGGAGAAAGCATGTGTAATGTGCTTGGTTTAGAAAATATAAGTGAATAAAGCCAATATCATTAGTTAAATACAAAAAAAATAAAGATTTACATCATAACTGAGTGAATTTCATGTGTTTTATCTGGAACGAAATTTTCAAAAATAAAACAACATATTTATTTTATTATGATATGCAATAATCTGAATTCATTCATTGTTTAGGAATACCCAATCAGTGTTCGATTAAAATAAAAATTTAAAAAAACTAGAAAAATATAATGTTTAGTTATACATTTTCCATAAATATTCATTTGTTATATCACAATTAGGGAGGATTACCTATATATTAAGCCTTTCAAATTATGTCTTGATAGGGTGAAGCCCGTTACTCAAATGTCTCCAGTCCTCAACTTTTAAGTCAGTGGTTTGCCAGCACAGTGCATTAAACTTTTTTTTTAATGTTTAAAGCAATTCTCTTAGAGACTTTCTTCTTTTTAGATTCTAACTTAACTGGAAGCAAAAGCATATTTCATGCTTTGTATCTCTTCAACATCCACCCAAAACAGAGCTTCCACTAATGTCTAGTAAAGAATACTGGTACTTTTTTTTTTTTATTGTCATGGAAAAGTTAAATTAGGAAGATTGTTTCTATTTTGATAGTTTAAAATCTTTAAATAATTTTCTTAAATTATCTGTATTTTGTCCCATTCTGAGTCCAAAATACCTATGAAAGCATGAAGTTATTCTCTTTAGTCAAATAATTTGTAAAAGGGGCTAGATCTTGACTCAGTTACTCAGTCCTACTGACAGTTTGGCATGAAAAAAGGTACAGAAAACTTTAGAACAATTGCTGGGAAGGAAGGCTAAGGGGAATTTCAGTGAACAAAGCTGAGATGGGGAGAGGAGGTAGGTATATCTGTCCACTTGCCAAAATATTCAGAGAATGTTTTTGTTCTTTATATACTAATAAAATGTGATTTAATAACAAGGATTTTAATCCTAAAAATCAAACTACTTATAAATTTAGCCACATGAATTCAAATCTAAATACAATTAATTTTACCTTCTAGAGATATGTTAAAGCAAAAAGTTTCTGACTATTAGCTTATCAGAAATTTGTTTAAATAGGAGGGATAAACTGGACAAAGTAAAAGATTTGAATTATTTTTTAATTGTTTATAAAAAAAGTCTGAGAGAAAAAGTCTTTTTATAAAAAAGAGAGAAAAATAAAATTCCTAACACATATTTAATAGTGGCCAAGTTTAATTCTATATAAACCCCACAAAAGTTAACACTGAATACAGGGACATTTAGGATTTAAATATATTACAGAAGTCATAAAATAATTTATAATAGAAAAAATAGAAAAAAATCTGTGTCCAATTAAATCACTTTATAATTCTATAACCAAACATAACACAACTGTTATGTGATCAGCTTTAATATAATCAATATATGAGAATGCTTAATGATATCTTATAGATCATAAAGAACACGAAAGCATGCTGTCAATCTTTACTGCTCTAATTTTATTTAAAAAGTGTGTGTGCAGGCATGTACATGTATAAGTAAAGTGGATATATATATACATACATACACATATTTATAGATATGCATATATATGCACCTCACATTTATATGATATGTATAATGTATTCATACAATGTAAACAACTATATACAGTATGGAGGAGAGACAATAAACTGAAGTATTAACTGTTATTGAATTTCATTTGTGAGTCTTTAAGTAATAATTTTATTTAATGCAATGTTATATAATCAATGGGTGCATTGAAAATTTCTTTTAAATTAAGTTCCCTGGCTATAATTAATAAACATTATTTAGGCTGTCAGTGTCTACTGTAGTTTTATATAGTTCACAATATTTGATCTACTTTTCATTCATTCATCATTCCTGTATTTATTTAGCACAATATTCAATTTGACTTTCATAACCACAGTTTAATAGTACAGAATGAGTAAAAGGAAAATATATAAGAAATACAACAAAATTAATCAAATCTATTATTTAAAGTATACAAAAAGGTGGTAAATATATATTTACACACATATATATTTTCCCTTGGAACCCTATTAGGCCAAAGAAATAAAATGGGTGTTTACTTTGAAGGAAATTTTCAGTAAACCTTTCACGGGGATTGGTGGTGCAGTGGGGGTGGCATTTAACCAAATCATTCTATATAAGGCATAATGTCACCACAGACCTTCTTTGATAGTATAATGCAGTCATAAATTTTAAATCAGAGCAAACATTCAATTTTCAGTTTGTTGCCAGACAAAAGAGAACATTCTCAGGGTCATGTAACTAGTTATCATGCCAGAGCCTCGTTCATTATCAGAATTAACCAGACAAATGTCTCTACCAATGGAGAGCGGCCACAAGATATCTCAAAAAATTAAAAATGGATCTGCCTTTTGACCCAGTGATCCCATTTCTGGGAATATATCTGAAAATCCCAAAACATAAATTCTAAAGAACATATCACCCCTATGTTCATTACAGAGTTATTTACAATCGCCAAGATATAGAAGCATCATAAGTGTCCATCAATAGATGAATGAATAAAGTAACTATGGGGCATTTACACAATGAATAGTACTCGGCCATAAAAAAGAAAACAATTTTACCCTTTGCAACAGCATGGTTGGACCTGGAGAACATTTAAACTTAGTTAAATAAACCAGTCAGAGAAAGGTAAATGCCATAGGATTCCACCGATATGTGGAATCTAATATTTTTGCTTGCTGAACTAAGAAGCAAAAGAGAGACTCATAGATAGAAAGCGGGATGACAGCTAGTTGGGGGGTCAGTTAGGGGGTGGCAGGATTGAGGAAAAAGGAAAAAGTGCTCATGGACATGGACAACAGGGTGATGATAATAGGGTGAGGAGGGATAAATGGTAATGGAAAAATACAATTAAAATTTTTTTTGAATTAAAAAACAAACAAACTCAGAACAGGACATTCTTCACAACCAGAATGCCTTTAGAAATTGCTTGAAAGATCTAATTTACTCAGACAAAAGAATGAGTCTTGTCATGGGCACTTGCTCTCTTAAGATCTGAGCCATCCAATCCGTTTTACTCATGTAAAGCACTGATTTTTGTCCAATGACCACACCGCCTTCTGTCATTCAGGATCCAGCTTTTGTCTTAATCCAGGAGCATGTGCTTTAGAGCTCTGACCCCTCCAGTGACCCTCCTGCATGAACACATTCTTCCACCTTGTTTCAGCTTTCCAGTGATTTACAGGAACTGAAAACAGTAGGTCTCAATATCCACTTTGCAAGAAATTGCCAATTTGATTTGCAATGTTATACAGCTAATGACATAACCATACATTTTTTATGTTACTTGTTTGTGATTTTTATGTACTTATATGTGCTTCCAATAAAATCTAAAATACATTAAAAATTTTCCAAATTTTCCAAAATATCTTATAAATACAATCATGCATCATGTAGCCTTGATAAGATTGGCTTCTTTCACCCAATACAATGATTTTGAGATTCATGCAAGTTCTTGCGTGTACTAATGGTTGAGTACTTCCTATTGCCGACCAGCTTTATGTTACCTGGATTTGCCGTAATCAATTGACTTCAGTAAAACACATTCATTAAAGGACAATTGAGTTATTTCCATCATTTGACAATTAGGAATAAAACTGCCATCGATATTTATGTATACATTTTAGTGTGAACATGAGTTTTAATTTCTCTAGGGATAATATTTAAGATGAGGTTGCTGGGTTATAGGGTAAATGTAAGCTTAACTTTACAAGGAACTGCCACGCTGCTCTTGAGAAGGACCGTGTTATTTTTACATTCTTGCTGAAAATATATGAGAATTCTAGCTGTTATGCATCATTGTCAATATTTGATATTGTCTGTTTCTTAAAAAAAAAACAAAACTTAAACCGAAGGGGGATTGGGTTGAAGGTGGGAGGTGGGGATGAGTTGGGTGGTGGGGAGTGATGAGGGAAAATGGAGACAACTGTAACTGAACAACAATTAAAAAAAAAACTTTACCCATTCCAATAGGTATATAGAGATGTCTCAGTGTGGTCTTGATTTGAATTTCTTGAATAGTTGATTATCGAGCATTTTTTAAGTGTTCATTTTTTTCCAGCTGTATATCCTTGGTGGAGGATATGTTCAAGTGCTTTGCTCATTTTAAAAATCGGATCTTGGCCTTGGCAGGTGTGGCTCAGTTGGTTTGGCATCATTCCACAGAGCAAAAGCTCACCAGTCTGATTCCAGGTTAGGGCACGCGCCTAGGTTAGAGATGCAGCCCCCAGTCGGGGTACTTATGAGAGTACAAGAGGCAACCAATTGATGTTTCTCTCTCACATAGATCTTTCTCTCACTCTCTTTCTCTCCCCTTCCCCTCTCTCTAAAAATAAATAAGTAAAATGTTTTAATGAATGGATTTTATATTTTCTTATTTTTTACTTTGAGAGGTCTATACTTATTCTGCATACATGTACTTTTTCAGTTTCCTCTGGATATGTAGCTTATTTTTTTATTGTCTTGACAATGTCTTCCACAGAGCCAAAAATATTTTTGTATTTTAGTATATGCTTGTATATTTTTATAATAAATTCTGCAAAGAGTTTAACTGAAATTATCTTAAATCAGTAGATAATTTGTGGAGGATTTATATCAATAATATCAAATGTTCCAATCCATGCACATATTACATCTCACTATTTATTTTGAATAATTTTTAAATTATTTATTTATTTTAGTATATATATATATATCATGTATATACTTTGACTTATAGTTAAGTATTGTTTCATTTGATAACATGTTTTAATTATATACCTATCTTTATATATCATATCAACATGTATTTTATTTTCAAATTACGTAGAATCATGCTTGATTTTTGTGTATTGTTCTTATTTCAAGTGCCCTTGTGAAATGAACCCATTAGATCTAGGAGTTTCTCTTGAGAATTTCTTACAATTTCCATATGAGTAGCTATATGCTATCTTATAACAAGCTGGTGTAAGAGAAAGGTTTTACAAAGTTTACATAACCTACGCACTAATTCTAGTTCTGTGCATATATTTTAGAGAAAATGTTTACAATACCCAGAAGATTCAGACTGGATTATTTATCACACTAATGTTTACAGTACCAGAGATTAGGACAACCTAAATTTCAGGATTGCACTATATTCATACATGAATTATTATACAGCATTAAATAAGGAACTATACAAAACATACCAGTGAAGTTCATGAACACATATTTGAGCAAGCAAAGCATGGTTTAGAAATGTTACTTGCAGGGTGAGACCATATAAAACATATGATACTGTAACATACATTATTTAAAGACATATTTATGTAGAATTTTTAAAAAATGATGCCTGGAAATCAACCCTAACTTGAACAGGATCACTTACTCATGGTAGAGAAAAGGTGAAAGAAACCTAAGAGTATGTTACAAAGCAAAGAGTGGCTTAGAATTTGCATAGTGAACTATTTTTAAGCTAGATAATAAGTAATAGTCATTACTCACATTTTAAGAAAGAATTCTAATAAGTTATAGCTATCATGTCTGTAATTCTGGATTCTATAAGGTGTCTGTTAAAACCAAACCCATTTGCCTTTACCAACATCAGACATGACTTACACAGATATTGTCCACTTCTTCTCTTTCAGCATTATTAGTGCTTCATCAGTGAATAACAGCCAATGGGAAAAAATTTCTTATCAATAAAGCTCAAAGAACAGCTATTTCTCTAACACAGAAAACCCAAATGCCACTATTTCGCTCCTGCAGACGAGCCATATTTCAGAGCAGATAGCAGCAATACTTATGAATTGTGGCTAAAAAGTTGGCTGAAGTGGTTTTCCTGAGTAGGAAAAAAGAAGAAACGATTTCGGAATTGATCAATGCATCACATAAAACACCATCAGTGACAGACTATGTAACTGCCAATTGTCAGTGATTAACAAATTTATTGAGAAAAGACTGTCTCGATAAGAGGGGGAAAAACACAATAACCCATCAACAGCAAGTCATGGGCACTTATGAGGAAACAAAGACCTGTCAGTGATCTTTTGGAGGGGCACTGGACCACGTAGTAACTTTCTTTTCAAAAAGTGAGACTGTTTACTGTGTTTGCTATATATCTGAAACCTAATTGTATTAGGACACAGTGAATTAGTATTTTGTGATATCTTATTCATAGAATCTAAATAAAAGAATCTAGATCTTTAAGAAAGATGCAGTGTTTATGTGAAAAATTTCTAAAATTCATGCTCTATATGCCATGGAAACTCAGAGATTTTTGGGAGACTTTATAACAGTGGTGATATTTAACTTTAAGAGTATGACTTTCCTAAATGTAAAAGAGAAGGACAGTAAACCAAGTAACTGAAAGAAGACATGAAATATATGTGTCAATATAGGAAAAACAACATGGAGAAAAATTATGTTTGTTGATGTGGCATAGAAAGTATAGAAGTGGTTAAGTACTTCTTCTGGAAGATAGGATTAATTCTTGTCAGACAGCCTTTGATGATGTACAAAGAAATCCCCATCTCTCCTACAGGCAAGGAAAGAGAGATTGAAATGTATTACCAATATGAATACATGATTTAATGTACACTTAAAATTAACTTTGAAAGCACCAGTCAGGAGATGAATTACTGGATATAGGAATATAATATAAAAACTGATACTGTAATTAGGCAAATATAGCAAAAACACTTACACTATTTACTTTTATAATTTAGCTTTAAAAGGTTGAAATAGTGGCCTAGACAGAACATAATGAAAACCCAACAATGTCGAGAGCAATGGGTTGGATAGGAAGGGCTAATGGTATAATACATATCTATGACATAATAACCAATTACCTATTTTTTTTTAATTTAAGAAAAAAAGCTGAATAAGGCTTGGCAAGATTATAATATGTACTAGGAAAGCACACTCCAGCTCAGAGAACAGTGGCAGGACTTCTATCATTTAGCATAAAGGATGCCACCTCAAGAAAACTGCATGCTTTTATAGCACTTAATTTTTTGCAGTGTTTCTGCAATTTTGTCATAGAGCAAAATAATTCTTACTTATTATTCATAAATCATTTTAAGTTTGTTGTATATGACAGAGATCACTTAATGGAGAAGCACAAACAAGCTTTCTCCTCTGCACTAAAATACATCTTCATCTGCAATGTTGTCTAAAGTACCACTATCAGAATCATGAAGTTCTATTCATAGTTTATAATAATGTATTAAACCGTAAATGTCCCTAGTGGGAAAAATATATGAAACTAATTTTTATTTAGCAAGAATCAGTTTACTGTCTGTTTTTGAATGAGGACAGTGATGTTAGAGGAAACTCTCAGGGAATAAAGCATAAAATAAGCAAGGATTTTAAAGACACACCAACTATATGAAATTTTCCTAGATCCTGATTCTGATCCTTGTATCTATTTTCTTCTAAATATAGTCTTTGTATATACATATTTTGGCTTGCTTAATGTCATTCTCTAGATAGAAGAAATTCAATACCTTACAGTGTTGCCTGACTGCCTAATCCCACCTGTAGCCATTTAAGCTGAATGAGGGTATGCACCAAAATCTAAGTTATAAGAGCTATAGACTCATCAGTTGGTAAAGACTGCATCTGTGTAAACAGAGAGACAGATAGATAGAACTCATAGTTAATATCTATATCCATAGCTATCTGCTATTACTCACCTGTCTCCTATCTATTTATCTATCATCTATCATCTCTATTTATCTTTCTATCCATCTATCTACATGCACATAGCAGCAGACAATCCTATTTGTCAGGTAAGAACCTGAAATACTCTTATCTTATTATTTTATCTATTGTTTCCTGTGTTTAAACTTATTTTTCAATTAAAATTACTATAGCAGGAAGGGTTAAGTAACTTTCCCTAGATAAAGTCTGGAAAAATGGGTAGAATAAGAACTTGTATCAAGAATCCTTATGTATATTATATTTTGAATCCATATGTATAACCCCAATATTCACAGTATATGAAGAGGGAACATTTTCTAGGAAGTAAAATAATCTGCTCTTTATTAAAAGGGTATTTTAAAAGTCGGCTTTTATGGTGAATGGGATCTATTCAACTTTTCACCAAGTATTCCATTTAAAAACCAAGTAGATAAATAACAATGTCATTATAAAATTAGAATGAGATATTAAGAGATGGGTTTTCCCTGAGAGGACTCTCACACAGAGAGTAACATGTTGTAAAGGGAAAAGTGAAATAAACTCAAACTCAAAGCTATCTTTACTTTAGTCTTCAATTTTTTTCCCTTTTTTTTAAAACAGTGGCACATAGATAAGTCAAGTAAGTAGTTGTCAGTGGCTACATTTCAAAATACAAAACGTGTAAGTAAAATTAAAATTTTTTATACCTCTGCATTGCCTAAGGCATTTTTGTACCAGATGTTTCTTTTTACAATTTTATTCATATGTGGTTTTTATTAAACGATATTATTCTAACTTCCCTTTCAGCTGTCTATCCTCAAGTTCAATCAGTCATCAAATATTATTGATATACGAGGTCTGCCCAAAAGGTATCCAGCCATGAACTATGAAAAATAAAGACATTTATTGAAGAAGATATGAGATACAAGGAACACTGTACGTAGGACAGTGATGCCTCAGTCCCCTTCAAAGTGAGGTACTTGGGACCTCACAGTTCTCCCAGTCGCCATCAGCTGCCCCATCCTATTTTCTTCACTCTCATTGATCATCTGAGATTTCTTCCCTTTCAAAGGTGATTTTAGTTTGGGAAAAGTCAGGAGTCCAAGGCTCCAAATCTGGGCTGTAGTGGGGCTGAGTCACCTCAGTGATTTGATGTTTCGCCAAAAAATTCTTCATAAGATATGATGCATGAGCAGGTGCGTTGTCATGATGAAGTTGACAATCACCAGTTGCCCATAGCTGTGACCTTCTGAATCATCCAAACAGTTTCCATAGAGGAAGGTTCAAGTTTAACTCAAAATTTGAAGCAGATTTGTTGCTCTACTCAGTCAGTCATTTTGAACTTGATAACCACATAGTACACACATTTATTCAACAACGCCTACTGCCCACTGTCTATTACAGTGAAGCCATAATTGTTCATGCATGTACATTCCAGTCCACTCTTCTTGGTTACTAGGTTACATGGATGTCACACAAACCGTTCTTGATACATAAACAATGGCTGGATTTTTTCCGGACATACTTCATATTTAGATTCAACATCCTTTCCTTAACACTCACTTGCTTCAATCATCTTGCATTTGCCTCTCAGTTTACCATGATTACTGTGAGAGCCTCCTAACAGGATTAATACCAACATGGCAACTCCCTAGTTTTAATTCATGATTTCTCTGCATCTGCACTATTTACATTTGGAAAGGGATGATTTCTTGCACTTGCAGGTGCCTGTTTTATGCATTGTAGGGTGTTTAGTAGCATCCCTGGCCTCTAGTCATCAGATGTCATTGACACCATCACCATCACAATCATACTGTAGGTAATTTCTATTACACTCAAACACCCTCTTATCTTTTACTAGTCAACAGTCCTCTCTATCCCCCAATACAAAGTGACTCCTTAAGTATTCAAATTTGGAAACATTGACTAACATAAACTTTATTGTATATAATGATACATGTATAAAGTTTATAAAAGGATATATGTATAATGATACATGTATAAAGTTTCTAAAGATATGTGTGTATATATATATAACATAAATATGTGGATATATATATAAAAAAATCAGGTACTTACATTTTAAAAATTAAAATTTTGTTATACTTTAAGAGAATTCAAACTGAAAAGGCATAAATTACTCAACTGTCCTAAAACAATGGAAGAATATTCTCAGATTTTATTCTGCGGTTGGAAAGAAAATGAAGAGAAAAAGAATTTACCATTGTGTTTTCTTCATAATTCACAATGTATAACATGACTAAAAATGTTTACCTGAGACATGAACTTTTTCTTTTACATTGGGGTATTATGGATTACTAGTCTTTATTGTATAATACTGATGGCACATCTACGCACGATATTATAGGAACAAAATGTAAGGACGATTGCAATAAAATATTGATAGCAATAGGGAAAGGCTCCCTAGTAATGCCCAAGGCTAAAGACTAATAAGATCAACAAGAAATTGGCACAGTTTTTCTATCCCAAGGGTCTTAATTTCCAATATCTGCTCCAGGAAATTGCTGTTTTCTTAATATCACTTCTACTTTTGTTGAAAAAGATGTTAATTTTTTAGGTGTTCTCCAATTAATTAATTATATTCTATGACATTAAGATTTTACAAAGTGTACACTATAATGAAATTCCTCAATGGATTAATAAAAACACACACTAAATTTTAACATAAAATAAGTGATCTAAGTGTTTATTTTTAAAAATATTACATAAACTTATTTGTGGTTTATATATGTATATATGTATGTATATATTTGGGTTGTGTATGTATGCATGTATATGTATGTGTATAAATATGTACATGTAACACAAATATGCATATATATGCAAATATGAGTGTATATATAATTATGAAAGATATATATATGTGTGTGTATAAAACATATATATGTTGCCAGTAGAAGTGGGATTCTTGCAGTGCCATTAGAAAAAATGTTTTCAGGGACCCACAAAAGAGTGTACGGTCAGGTGGCAAGATTTATGGGAAGCATAATAAAAAGGGTGCCCCTTCAATGTCCCACCTCTGTGCATCTTGCCGTGGAAAATCAGAGCCAGGTATAGAATAAATGTCCAGAGGTCCTGGCCGTATTAGAGCTCAGTCCGGGGCAGCATCCCGGTAGTTTAGCTTGTGTTCCCAGCTGCGGTCCGTTCTCGGGCTGAGGTTTTCAGGCCCGCTCCCGGAGCCTGTGCGTAGAGTCTGCGAGCTGTCAGTCAGCAGCTGCTCAGGCCATATGGCTGCGGAGAGAGGATGCGTGAGTGTATGGGATGAGTGTGTGTCACAAGCAAGAAACAGAGAGAGAGAGTGAAATTTTTTGTTCCCCTGGGATTATAATAGTTTGGGTTTCGGAGAGACCAGGTGCTTTTTCAAATTAATCAATAAACTTCCCAAACCTTTGTGGGTGTTCAATAGGCCCACCTCCTAGTTAGATTGACAGACATCTATGGTCAATCACCTCCCCCTGCAACCTCTCAAAATCTGGTACCAGATAAGGGGGAAGAGAGGAGTGCTAATCCCTTTGGCAGAGAAATGCTATAATCCCCTGGGATGTGACCAGTTTATTAAATTCAATTTCTAATCACCTTTGTTCTCTTTCTTACTAATAACAAGTTAACTACCAATGATAACACATATGTATCTCTGTTAAAGGAATGTTAAAATATCTACCTAGGCATCTACATTTATTAACTACAAACAAATAAATAGTTTTTAAAATTTCCTCATGTATTACCATTAATCCCATAAAATTTAATTACAAAATTAAAAAATTTTATTAGCACCAACAAATTTTTGTTTCTCCTGTATATTTAGCCTGTGTTTTGTTTGTTCTTGTTTTTTTCCCAATATACTATTAACCATGTTTATAAAGTACATCTCTTTATTTTTGGAGTCTGTTAGTAAAGTATCAGGTCATATTTTAAACATTTTATAAATGATTTTTATAGATATATTACTGTTCTTCTAATTTATATATTTAGTATAAAATGTCTGTCCAGAAGGAATCTAGCCATGTACTGTGAAAAATAAGGACATTTATTGAAGATACAAGATACAAGAAACACTGTATACAGGACAATGACACATCAGTCCCCATCAAAGTAGGCACTTTGGGACCTCACACAGTTTTCCCAATAGTCATCGGCTGCCCCATCGTACTTTCCTGACTCTCATTGATGGTCTGAAATAGCTTCTTTTTCAAGTGTGATTTTAGTTTTGGGAATAAACAGAAGTCGCAGGGTACCAAATCTGGGCCATAGGGGGGCTGAGTCACTGGGATGATTTGATGTTCATCAAAAAATTCTTCACGAGAAGTGATGCATGAGCAAGCGTGTTGTCATGATGAAGTTGTCAATCACCAGTTGCCCATAGCTGTCGACTTCAGAATCATCTGAATAGTTTCCATGGAGAAAGGGTCAAGTTTAACTCAAAATCTGATACAAGTTCATTGCTCTACTTGCTCAGTCATTTTGAATGCGACAACTACACAGTACACACACTTACTAACAATGTTTACTGTCATCACTGATTATTACATTGAAGTCATCATTGTTCACGCATTCCAGTCCACTCTTCTTGATTGCCAGGTTATAATGACATCCTGTAAACAATTCTTATTATAGTAATAATGGCTGTAGTTTTTCCAGACAGTCCTTGTTATATCTTTAATAATGTGCATTTACTATGTTACTCCAGAAACACTATTTTTCATAGTGAACTTAGACATTAAATTTACATATAAATCAAGTTTAGAAATATATCATCATTTTGCCATCTCAGTCAAGGAAGTAAAAATTCTTCTTAATTAAACCTCCTAATTTCAGCATATTTGGAAACCCTTTACTTCATCAGTAGATGCCACTTAAAATTAGTTGGGTAGTATATTAATCCATGAGAATCTATTATTCTTATAACAGTAATTAATTTGAGTGATATCTTCTAAACCATTCTTAAAGAAGTAAAATGGTTGAAAAAGGGACTTGGACAAGTTGAGAGGCTGAGGACCTTTTCTGGGCACAGGCCTTATTAGAGCCAGAGAAAGAATTTGGGACAGTTAAAAAATAGAGCTTTATTGAGAGCCATATAGAAAGAGGAGAAAAAAAGAAAGAAAGAAATTACTTATAGAGCAATTTCCAACAGATTCAGTATCTACTGTTTGAAGAATTAATTATGAAATTTGGCTTGCCTGACTCTAACGTTTATATTTATATTTTGATGCAAAATAGGTATTATTAAATATCTGGTGAAAAATTATAAAATGTATCCTTGAATAAATATATCTAAAAACTTATTTACTTGTTTCTGTACCTACTTTTGCTGATGTTTTTTCTGCTTTCAAACTCAGGTCTTTTTACATTTTATAAACTACATTGTGTTTTATGATCAGTACTTTATACCAGATAATTCCCCCAAACATGCTCTAGTATCTCTCATTTTAACACAAGTGCACATACATATGTACACACACAAACACACACAAACACAGAAGCAAAGTTTTTATTTTTTCTTGATTCATATCTACTAAGTGCTTTTTGATCTTCTTCACACTTAAACGTCTCAGGAGTGCACCAAACACTTAGTCACAGATCAACCCATTTCAATGCAAATTTTGCTCTTTCCAGGTCACTCACTAAAACAATTCCTGTCATAAAAGACTTCCAAAGGATAGTTTACTTTCAATTTGCAATCAGGTTGACTCAATCTGCTATGTAAAACCGTTTTCTGACTGACCTGGATCTTAAAGTAAAATCTAAGCTAGTCCCTAAAATCAAGCAGGAGTCACAGGAGTTTGGATTTTTTCCACTTCAAACCCTATCTCATCTCTTTCTGTCACAGGCTCACTGAGAGCCACCACACTGACATCGATTGTTTGCCTCAGAATCCTAGAGTGAGGAAATGCGGGAAAAAAAAGTATTCCCATTATTGCCAAGGGTGGAATGGTCTTCATTTAATTTTCACTTTATTTTTTCATCTAATTACCAAAGCCTAGAACATTTTGGAATGATTTTCTTTTATCTTCCAATTTCTGATTACAATTTTAACCTTAGAGGGATGCCGCAGGCATTTTATAGCAATTTGTTTCACACTTGCAAATGGGATGGAACCAAATCAATTCCATGAAAAATAATTGTGTTAGATTTTAACTAGAACTGAACTATTTCATATTTGCCAAAATTCAGAAAACATGCATTATTTAAAAAAAAATAAGCAATATTACTTCATATAAATGGCATTTCATGATATAGAGCCTGATGATGATAATGGAGATGATGATGTTATTTATATTCTGACTCTTCCAGTGTTGAGCAACAATTTCTGAAGAATAGAATGTTTCTCTCACCTCTGTGAGAGCAAGCAAGGTCTCTGATACTTTGAAGTCCCAAGCTTCTTTTAAGGATTGGATTTTGGCATGAGCTGATCCAGCACTTAACAGCCTACAGTAAATGTAACCCCTGGAGAAGAACATCCATAAGAAAGTTTCTTGCCCTAATCAGGGGTTAGGCCACACAATCCTACACAACTATTTTATTCTCCTAGTTGGGAGGATTTAGTGGAAAGATCGATGCACTTGGGCTCTGCAAGTGTCTATTTTAGCCCTGACTCAGCCAGTTTTTAGCTAGGCTTTGTGATTTTGGGCGTCACCTCTGTGATGTTTTCTCTACAAAAACTAGAAAATTAATTCAAACCTTAAATCTCTGAGTTGCTTAATTGAAAGATCATACAAAGCATCTGCAAACTTGCCTAGTAGTAGAGCACTATATAACAGTAAATCATTTTTCTTTAGTAACTACCTGAGTAGGGGATGTTCTTTGTTCTTGCCTGTTCCACAACATTTGACATGGTAGGTACCATGTTTGGCTCAGTGAGGTGATGATAATATCAGATATATTTTAGAATTTTGGTGTAGAAACTGAGAATATGGACACTGAGATATTTTCCTTTGGCCGTTGTGCTGGGAGCCCTGTAGCTGGTGTATTGAATTAAGAATATACAGATTATGAATGAAGAGACACAAACCACCCCTATCTCATGAACTCAACAAGTTGCTCTCTCAATATCCAAACCCCCACTTGAGGAAATGAAAACCCAAGGGTCACTTTAACTGAAGGCGTGGTCCCAGGTCATGAACAAGCAGGAAACAGAGGGCAATGTAGAAAACATCTGTTACTTATAAGGTGGTCAAGGTGGAGGCCACTGACTTTCCCCTGGCTCAGATCTAAGTGGTTATTTTAAAAGGTTCCTAGGGAAAAGCAAAGTGGGAACTTGTGGCAGGAATCCTGAACTTGGGTCTCACTGTGAAATGCCAAAGCAACAACTCACAATAGCTATTTATTTCCTCATAACTTTGCTCTTATATCTAAGACAGGCATGGGCATGCATATGGCCCATAGACATATTAAAAAAGGCTCAGTGTCACTAATCATCAGAGAGATGCAAATGAAAACCACAATAAGGTATCGCCTCACACCTGTCAGAATGGCCATCATTAATAAATCAACAAACAAGAAGTGCTGGCAAGTATGTGGGCAGAAGGGAATCCTAGCATACTGTTGGTGGGAATGCAGACTGGTGCAGCACTGTGGAAAACAATATGGAGTATCCTCCAAAAATTAAGAACAGAATCCTCTTTTGATGAGGCAATTTCACTACTGGGAATATATCCTAAGAATCCTGAAACACCAACACAAAAAATATATGCACCCCTATGTTTATAGTAGGGCTATTTACAATAGCCAAGATCTGAAATGACCCGAGTGCCCATCAGTAGATGAGTTGATTAAAAAAGTTATGTTGCATTTATACAATGGAACACTCACACAGTAGCAAAAGAAAAAAAGAAAGATAAAAGAGAGACTCTTATCCTTTGTGACAGAATGGATGGACCTGGAGGTATTACGCTAAGTGAAAAAAGCCAGACAGTGGAAGACAAATACCACATGTCTCACTTATATGTGGAATGGAAGGAGCACAATAAACTAACAATGTGAAAGCAGAAGCACAGAAATAAGGGACAAACTGACAGCTTCCAGGGAGGGGGTACTAAATAAAAGATGATAAAGAGATTAACCTAAGGACACTTATACATGATGACCCATTGTCACTGACAATGATATGAGGATTCACTGAGGGAGGGAGGTGGGTGGGATTGGGTAGATGTGGGAAAAGGGGAAAAAAAAGTAGCACAACAGCTGTAAGAGCAAAAACAATTAAAAAGAAAGAAAGAAAAGGCTTGCTATCAACATCTCCCTTATTATTTGGGAAGATATATGGTTTTCAGGTAGCTCTCTCTTTTTATTTGAGTATAGTTGGTACACACTGTTATATTTGTTGTAACACCTCCAGGTGCACAGTGTAGAGATTCAACAGCTCCATATCCTACAATGTGAATACTCCACTTACTCTAGTAACCATCACTCATGGTGTGAACTTATTAAAATATTATTGACTATGTTTGCCTCACTGTTTCACCTCACCCACTACCCCCACCCCTCTGGTCTCTAATTATATGAGCTTATTTTGTTTTGTTTTGTTTTTTTAATGTCTCACATATAAGTGAAACCACATAGTATTTGTCTTTGAATTTTTTTCACTTAGCATAATACCCTCTAAATATATCCATGTTGTTGCAAATGGCAAGTTTCATTCTTTCTATTTCTGTTTAATATTTTATAATATTCCATTATTTATATACATATATTTTTTCACATCTTCTTTACCTACATCCTTTACCTACAATGGGTACCTGGGTTTCTTCCATTTCTTGGCTATTGTTAATAATGCTGCAATGAATATAGGGATGCATAAATCTTTTTGAATTAGTGTTTTTGTTTTCTCAGGTGCATACACAGAAGTATAATCCCTGGGTCATGTGGTATATCTATTTTTAGTTTTTTGAGAAATCTCTGCACTGTTTTCCATAGTGACTGCACCAATGCACACTCACACCAGCCTGCACAAGGGTTCTCTTTTCTATATACCCTCATCAACACATGTCATCAGACACTCTCTTGAAGAGAGGACAGTCTTGAATTTCAGGCCTTTATGCCATTTTAAGCTGGTAGGAAGTCCACATGTGCCTTCAGGCTTTAATTTATAACTATAAATAAATTATTTTCTGTGTCATAGTTGCATAATTAACTTTCCTCTGAATTTCATTATTATTTTCAACCAGCCATGATATAACTGAACATGTAGAGAAGAAAATAGAAAAGCATGAAATTTCACTGTCTCAGTATAAAATAATGAATATTATGATCTTATATTTCTGTCTGAGATATACCAACCTGAGTAAAAAGTATTGTACCATCATATAATTAGTTCATCAAGACAAAAGCTTACCATATTATTATCAATTGCTTTGTTTTATTTTTCTATGCAATTCATTGTGAAGTGGCATTGTATATATCACTAGCATATATGAATATATCATATTGTCTCTAACTCTATTGTCTTCCTTTCTGCCCAAACCATCATAATCTCTCATCTAGTCTATTAGATGAGAGGATGAGGGTAATATTACCCCAAACAGTCTAACTACATATTTTCTTGTCTCTGTATAATTCACTATCCATTAATATCCAGAGTTATGTTTTTTCCTTTTTTTGTAGTATTTTTTCCATTGTCATTTATCATCCTTATATCTCTCTCACCCTTGCAATGACCACTCTGTTGTCCGTTTGCGTGAGTCTTTTCTCTTTTTTGCTCAATTGTTCTACCCTTAACACCCCTCCCAATAGCTGTCACCCTTCTCTCTGTTTATGTCTGTCTCTATTTTGCTTGTTAGTTCAGTTTTTTTATTAGATTCCACATATGAGTGAAATCATATGGTATTTGTCTTTCTATGACCAGATTATTTCACTTAGCATAAAGTTTTCCAGGTATATCCATGTTGTAGCAAAAGGTAAACTTTCTTCTTTTTTAACAGCTGAGTAGAATTACATTGTGTAAATGTCTCATAGTTGTTTTATCCACTCATCTACTGATGGACACTTGAGCTGTTTCCATATCTTGGTGATTGTGAATAATATTGCAATGAACAGAGGGGTGCTCATGTTCTTTTGAATTAGTGTTTTGGGTTTTTTCAGATATATTCCCAAAAGTAGGATCACTGGGTTAAAAGGTAGATCCATTTTAAATTTTTTGAGGTATCTTTCTTCTGCTTTCCACAGTGGCTGCACCAATGTGCATTCCCACCAACAGTGCAAAAGAGTTCCCCTTGCCAGTAATTGTTGTTTGTTGACTTATTGATGATGGCCATTCTGACAGGCATGAGATGGTATCTCATTGTGGCTTTTTATTTGAATTTCTCTGATGATTAGTGACATTGTCTTTTCATGTCTGTTGGTCATCTCTATGTCCTTTTTGGAGAAGTATCTATTCAGATCCTTAGTCCATTGTATTAATTGGATATTTTTATTAGTGTTGAACTTTATAAGTTCTTTATAAATTCTGGATATTAATCCCTTATCAGATATGTATAATCAATTTAAAAATGAATTATTGTCATAAATTTAGCTATGTTGCTCCATGTTATTTCTGCCTTGCTATACATCTTATTTGGCTAAGCAACATGTATGGTCCTGGAACTGACATTAGCCTCCTCATGCTCCAGATAAATAGCCCTCAAAATCACAAACAAAAGCTAAGTTTCTGATAGGTCTTCCACAAAGGTCCTGTGATAAGGACTCCCCTTGCCTCCCACAGCCTTCCCTTCAGTGTCCCTCAGATAATACCTCCAGTAACTCAACAAAACCTTGCTTGTTTGCTTTGAATTGACCATTCCATCATAAGAGACTAAAGGGAATGCATTTGTACTTAATTCATGACTGTTAAATGTTTTCCCTTATTAAAAAAAAGTTTTATAAAGAACTTTATTCTTTCAAACTGTGGGTAAACAATAGAATAGAATAAAACTTAGAAAACTTTGCAGCTGAGTCTTTCTAAAAACTATTATTATTATTTTTGTCAGTTAATTTTGAGAAATATCAATGGATAAGAACCCCTCTTGTTAAGTGGAAGACCCATTTGAGTGTTTCTTGGGTATAGAGTTTCATTACCACAACTGGGGACAAAGGGAAAAAATAATGAATCCTACATATGTGCGTCTTGATGTTCCCTAAGAGATGGAGAATTTAATTATGCTGATCTAATTATTCCCAAATCTAGTTTGTCTGATTTGATTACAACAGGATTTAGGTTTTGTGTAAGGTTACTGCTGAATCGGGACTACTCTAATTTCTGCCAAATCTAGTTTACTTGCTCTTTTCATGACCAAAGTTATCTAGCTTATAGCTACAACAAAATTAACATTTTGTTACACAGGGTATTTAACTGCATAATTTCTCTACCTCCAAATCAAGTAAATATAATTAAAAATTTCAAGGGATGATTAGAATGAGCAGAAATTGTTCTGGATTTATAGAGGGAAAAATAAGAATTTTCATGTTTTACAAATGTGTGGAAAAGTGTTTGCTATTTTAAATGTAACTAATGTCCTAATAACACTGTGTACATTTACATCTTCATAGACCCAGAGAGCCTCCCCATTTGGAGAAAAGTAATATTGTCATTACTAACAAGCGATGGAATATTGGGAAAGACTAACACAATGATTTGCAAAGTAGGCTCAATTTCTCCAGATCCTTAGAATTCAGGATTAGCCTGGGAATATGGAGGTAAAATTATGGAATCTCTACTCACAGTTTCTTGAGTTGCTGTCTACGTTCTCTAGGAGAAGGTAAAAGCAAGGTAAAACATCACCAGGCTGTAAATTTGCAGAAGGAAACAATTGCTAGAGTTTATTTAAGAAGGCTCTGGAAAATCCCTAGAATATGTTTGTGTCACTTAAACTGTCAGGAAGTAGCAAGAAAGATGGGTTGAGTAGGTTCAGTTTATGGTGCCAAACAGACAATCGCTGATGTAGAATGAGATATGATGGCCACCTACTGTTACAGGGAGCAAATTATTCGTTAAAAAAGGCAGGAAACAAGGAACAAAGGTAGGAAAGAATAAACAAAGGGAAAGAAAAAAGAAAGAAGAAATTGAAAGAAAGAAAGAAAGAAAGAAAGAAAGAAAGAAGGAAGAAAGAAAGAGAAGGAGAGAAAAAAGAAAGGCTTTAATATAGAACAAAAGTCACATAGTATGTCCTTTATCATAAATATAAATAGACATTATAAGGAAAATTCCCAAGCTTCCAATTAACTCTGCTTATTAAACAGCTCAATAATGCCCAAGAATATAAGTATGATCATGTCCATAATTAGTCATTTTATTTGAAAAGCAAACTGCAAATAACATGTTGGGGAAGCAGTTTGGAATACAAAGGAGAAATACTGCATGGGATTTTCTCTCAAGTAGGTGAGGACTTATCTGCCATCCTCAGGAAAAGGAGGAGAAGGAGAGAACAACTGTGAACAAATAATTCAGCCTACCACAGCACCCATCTGATGGTGACGTAAATTGACAAAACCACTCCACATTTCCCCGGAAATTTTAATATAAACTCTGCCCTTGAACAACTGGATCATAAGCTTTCTTTTTATAAGCATTAATTTCATGACCTCAGGAGAATATCACATTCACACATTCTTATCAAGTTAGTGCTACACAAACTGAAATAGTTTAGATATTTTTTAAAGTCATCCACAATAAAACTCATTAAGGTGCATTCAAAATAAATGTTGTGGGCTGCATTCTGTTAGGAAAAAAAAGGTTTGTGTACTTTGACTTTAAATGTGTCTACAGTTGAGCTTCATTGTTCAGGTGCTATTTTTAGATCTGAAATAAATAGAAAACCAAAGGTAGCTTTGGAGCCATTTCTCTTACATAACATTTTTAAGGTATTGCTATTTATAGTAAATGATAAGAAGAGTTAGTTTATTTCAACTTTTTACATGAAAGCACTCAGCTAAGTGCTTTGCGTTCACTATGTAATTTAATCCTCACAGTAATTCCATGAGGCAGAACTATCTCCTGTGCAGGAGTGTGACACATAGGAAACTGTGCCTCAGAGAGGCTGCATAGCTGAACCGAACTGAATTTGTCTGGATCTAAATGTCCTGTTTTTAACCATCACATTATTTTATAATGTTAGTACATGTAAAGCTGTTAGAAAAGGGGAAGTGCATTGCTTAAAATAGTAAGTTTGGTTTTAATAAAAAGAGAATAGATAAAATAAAATTTATAAAGAGAAATATTAGGAGCTAGAAAACACTTAGTAGTTCCCTAAGGTGATTTTATGATATAATCTGTAAAATGGTAACACAGAAATCATAAAAGCAAAATTAATTGAAATACAAACTGAACCCATTTTTAAATCAAATCTCCTGATATCAAAGAGTCTGTCATGGTGAAAGCAAGAGATGATGCAATTTTGAGGCTATTTCGCTGTTTGAGTGATTCTGGACAAGCAGGCACTACAAAGATACAAAGACAATAGTCAACAGACAAGTTTTAATGCAGAGCATATGTCTACACTAAAGGCCAATTAGGTCTGACATTAGTTATATTCTCTCTGGGGCCTTAGAACCTTGCTTTGGAAGACTATAGGTGAAGTTGGAATCCACAGAGAAAGTGTTTTGTTCATGCCCTAAGAAATCATTTTTATGTGAATTTTTCAATTAAATTGTGATACAAATTTTTCCACTTCTTAATATTATCCATAAATTTTTGTGAAAATATTTGTAGAACAGACAGAATTTTCAATGTAAATATTGGTTCTCATGCTTTGTTTGTTAATATTTTAGCTTTAAGGATGCATATTAATGTGACATGCAAAGCTTTTTTTTATTTTTTTGCCAGACTGAGAACAGTATCTCTGTATAAAACTGCATTGAATACTACTTAAATGCTTATACCAGCAGTCCTGCATTTTATGAAGTTATATTATCTTTTTTCATAAAACAGTTTTAAATGCACAAGGTAATATCAGGTGCAACCATAAATGGATAAACTGTTAGTTTTTCAATAATAACATTTCTATATATCATTAGTAATAGCTATATTACACACATATGTAATTAACATAATTAATAATATATTAAGACCAGGAATTTCTAAAATTTGGAAATTTGGAAGGCTTGGGGGGAATCTTCATATTGAACATACTTCTGGGAATATGTCCATTTCATTTTCCTTTGCAGAGTTGTTGCTTTTATGTAAAGAGCAATTTTCTTGATGGGTTCCTTAGCCCACAGATTGTGTAAATACATGGCTATTTCCTATGTTACAGTTCTTCAGATTTAGTACTTGTAAATACACACATCAAAGCGAGATTAAACATTTTTTGCTAAAGCTCAAAAAAAGCAATTTTCTTGAGAACATTTAATGTACAAAAGAAAAAATGATGTTTTGAAATTCACAAGTCAGGTGAGAATACTTCTCTCTCAGGTAGTATTTTCCTTTGCTATTTTGTATTGTTTGGTTACATTCTGTCAGTAAGGATTCAGGTTATAATTATTTGATAAATTCTCAAGGTGAGGGGATTTATGTCACCACTCATACAAGAAAAGAATCTGTTAACACAACAGGTGTCTAGAGTATTCTTGTTGAAGGAGTTTTTGCTTACATATGTCTAGTTTACTTTCATATACAAGCCTGGTTGTATTAAACAGAAGTTTATAATTTTTCAATGATGAGGAGCTTCTGTTTTTACAGTTTTTATATGAGAATTTCCAATGATTTCTTCTAGAGAAAGTGGGGGAATTAAAGAGCATGTTTGGTACAAAACAATAAGAAGACCGTGATGAATTATATTACAACTCATATCATTATTACATTTCAATTTTGAGTATTTATCTCCTAAAGGGCAAATTCTGTAAATAATTGAATATAGTATAAAATTATTGACAAAATCATATAATTATGTATATAAGCATCACTCTAATCCATCTTTGATCACTTTTGAGGAAACTATTATTAAAAATCAAAAGAAGTAGAAGCAAAAAGAAAGAAGGGATCCAACTTATCTAACTTACTGAGAATACTTTAATCAGTTGCTAAAACAAATTTCTATGCTCAATACAGGGCCACCATATTCCAGATTTTCAAATTCCCAAATTAACATTGTATTTAAGGGTCTCAAAATGGATTTTGTCAATTTGTTGCGTAGGTTTAATAACCTACTAAAAGTGTAAGTAGGTTATTGAATCAAATGAAAAACACTTAGACCTGAACATGTTTAAATAATTGATAACTTTTATATAACTGAAAAGTAATAGTAAATGGTTTAATGATGTCATAGAATTTTCCTCAATTCTAAAATCACAAGTTTAAAAAAAAAGCTGAGAATGTTTTTAAAACCAAACAAAAAGCGATTTTAGATGTAAACATAAACATTAAATTTGAGATGCACTTAAGAGATCTTTTTCTCCTTAATTATATTTCCGATGGTTCATCAAGGTTTGGTAATAAATGAAACACTAAGAATATAATTTATATTTGAGAGACATTCTACTTTTGAAATGTTAAACAATTCTATCTTGTATTCAGTTTCATATTACTCTTGATTTTTCTCTCTATTCAAGAACTAGAGTCTCCTTCATTTATTCCTCAGGGAAGGGCTAACACAACGGATCATATAGATAACTTTCATAGTCTGGATTTGGAAAGTTTAAGTTCTAAGGGAATAGGAAAATTTTTCTCTTTTTTTAAGGTTTTATTTATTTATTTTTAGAGAGAGGGGAGGGAGGGAGAAAAAAAGAGGGAGAGAAACATCAATGTGTGGTTGCCTCTTGTGCACCCCCTACTGGGGACCTGACCTGCAACCCAGGCATGTGCCCTGACTTGGGAATTGAAGCAACAATCCTTTGATGCACAGACCAGCACTTAGTCCACTGAGCTACACCAGACAGGGCGGAATAGGAAAAGTTCTGATGAAGATTTGACAGTGTGAGTAAAACATGAAGATGTTAGGTTAAGTTAGCAAACCTCGCATTACACAATAGGCCTTTTGTGCTGCAGCTCAGGATTAAGCATGAAGATAAGCAAGATCTGGTGAGTTTTTAAGAAGAAACTCTAGAGGATACAGAGAGACGATGGTAGATTAGATAGATAATAGATAGATAGATGATAGATAGATAGATGATAGATAGATAGATAGATAGATAGATAGATGATAGATAGATAGATGATAGATAGATAGATAGATGATAGATAGATAGATGATAGATAGATAAAAGATAGATGATAGATGATGAATAGATAGGTGATAGACAGGTGATAGATGATGAATGAATGGAAAGGTAGACGGGGTGGGAAGTTGAGAGTGAAAGGAAGCCATTACTTTTCTAAGAAGAGTGTGAAACGGCATCAAGACCCCCTGTTAGACAGGGCATACTGCGTCTATGGATGAACTATACTTCGCACAGTGCTGCAGAACTGGCATATTGCCAGTGCAGTTTAAATAGTGAGACACAAATGCTAAAGGGTCTTAGGCAATACCACAGAGCACCATGTGCCTCAGCAAATACAGCAAGGTGAAACCTGAGAACCACTGAGAGGCCTGAAAGAAGTTGATTTTGAGCAGACCAGAAAGAAGGAAGGAATATGAGGAAATGTAATAGTTCCTTGTGTACATCTGGAGGCAAATACCAAAATAACCAGAATGACTTAATGGATGTCATCGAAGATAGTATAACCAGGCGTTGCTTGTTTTGCATTTTATGTATTCCACAAGAAAGTAGACCCAACCCTATGAGAAGGATGGGGAAGACCCAAATTCACTAATTTTCATTTTTTACCCCATTGACATAGACATTGTTTTACAAAAGATTTTATAAATTCAGATTTTCCCCCCCAACACATATTTCCTGAATGGAGATAAGTAGCAATAAACAAAGAGGAACTTTCATTCCATCCTTGTAAGGTGAAGAAAACAGAATAATGAGATTTAGACGAATGTAAATATTTAACATCAAATGTGATACTCTTAGTGCTAAAGAAGTTGCTTTTCTGGTTGCTTTGCTGGCATGAATTACTTTATAATTAAATTTAATTGGGAAAAATTTGAAACTATGGGAAAGGGAGAAGTTAAATTTGACTTAAGTGTATTTGTGTTGGGTAGGTTGTGGTAAAGTCATCTAAGTACAACTAAGTAGTCAGGGACAGATTTTAGGAACCTGAAGAACCTTGGGATACACAAAACAATATATTTAGTAAAAAGTGAAAAATAGAGATTATGTGTATATATATATATATCTGACTGCTGTTATAACATAACACTTATAGGTATTCAATAGCTATTTTTGAATAAATATATAAACTCAGTGAAAATTAGTTAAAAGTCAAATTAATTTTGGAAGTTTGTTCGTATAAAATCATCATGCTTATTCAAATGTGACATCTTCATTTTGAGTATTTTAATATTTGATTTACATAACATTTTCAACCTGATGGCTTTCATAATCTTACTGTTTTATATTTAAGTGCTTAGAGTGCACATAAGGATGGAAAAGACACAATAGAAATGGAAATGAAGTGAGAGTATGCAAAGATTTGGCATAATTGGAACACAGAGGGAAAAACATGTTAAAATGTTCATGGGTCTGAAATTCTAAGAACACGGCACATACCATGTGACACAATGCTACTGTGCAGATAGCATCTGACAAGCAAGGGTAGGTGTCTCTGGAAATGTAGTGATGGAAAACCTCTTCAGCTTAGAAAATAGTTTTAGTACAAGCCAATTGGTAGTTGGTGAGAACACTCCTGTTTTGACAAAAGGTGCTGCATGTTTCAAGAGGCTCATTAAAACAATGACTCATTATTATAGCCTTACAAATATAATAGTATATAGATGATAATTTGTCTATACATTGATACGTATATGCTCTCAAATTATATATATATATATGTATGTATAATATCACAGTGGAATTATGTGAGAGAGAAAGGGGGAGATTTTTTGTTTTTGAAGGAACTGGCTGACAATTCTGAGCTCTGTAGGGCAGGCCAGCACATTGGAAATTCAGGTAAGAGTAGATGTTGCAATCTTCAGTCCAAAATCACAGGGCAGGCCAGGCAGGCTGAGCACTGAGAAACGCAGCCAGCGAGAGACCGCCAGCCCTCCGAGGGAGGATATGCTTATTTCTCATGCCTTCTTAGCCACCAAAGAACCCACCCACCAGCACCATCACCACCACCATAGACAGCCTCGGTGTTACGGGGGTAAAATGGAGCTTGGGGTCTAGGCCCTTGAGTATAGAAGCTGTGGTCAGCATGGTGATGGCCAACTCTGTGTTCAAGGTTGCAATTTGGGTACTGATGGTCTACCTCAGGTGGAAGAGAAGCAAAGGTCTGTGAACTAAAGCCAGAGCTCCAGCCATGACACTGAGGAGAAGTGTGAGAACATTGGAAATAAAGGACAACATGGAGAAGCCAAGCTGGACCCAAAGGCCGATGGCATCCTTTCTATACCTCCCTTGCCCTCCCCAACTCCACCTCGCCGTCAGCTCCTTCCTGCCGCCTCCACAACAGTTCCCAAGAAGAGACGCTATACTCTATCCTAAAAGTTTAAGGAATGGGACTGAGTCATGACCCACTTAGAGTAAGCCGCTCAGAGGGACCATCACTCCCCATGATAAGCCCAGCCAGACGCAGATGACTCAGAAGTCAACAGGGGTCGAAGGCCACCAAGAACCTGAAAGAACAGCCATCTGCTCCAGTTCCCTTTTCAACTTCCTCCCTTGCCCATGGAAACTAAAAAATAAAATAAAGTTGCTTCTAGAGAGAGAAAAGAAATGGAACCAAGGTTTGCATGCTGCAATCTTGAGAATTCCATCCTTTTCAGAATACGTCTGCCTTTGCTTTTACGGTTTTCAACTTAGGGCATGAGGGTCATCCACAGTAAGGGGGAGAATCTGCTTTATTCAGCCTCTACTGATTAAATGTTAACCACAGCTAAGGAACATCTTCACAGTAATATTTTTACTGCTGTTTGATCAAACAACTGGGGCCATATCTTAACTAAGTTGACACAGAAAATTAACCATTGCACAGACTAGTGGGTAGTAGAGAGTATTGTGAATAGTTATGTTAAGCAAGACCCCAAACCTTAGATTACAGGCCCATTTGTCATGAGCTTATGGAAATATTGTTCCTTAATTTATTAACAGATGGTGTGCATAGCATTTCTCCACCCCAATATGACAATGACATTTTGTGTTACTTACACTGGTTTTTCACATCTCTTTACATGGTATTTTAAAAATGCAGTTTATGTTATATCTAATGTTATACAATTTCCGAGACATTAAAACACTGAGATTTTTTTTTCAAAATGTACAAATAATTTACATTATTTATTTATTGAATGATACAAATATATCTGGAATGTGTCTAGTGTCAGGTTCCATGGTCAAAACTAAGCTAATATTCAGATGGGATGAAACAGAATTGATAAGCGAAATACAGTATCAAAAGAACAAAATTTCAAGACCCTGAGATGGAGACAATATTGAAAGCAATTATGTAATTTAAATACAAAATTTAAAATTTACACAAAAATAAGACATCACTGTTCCATCTTTAAACACACAAAAGTTGAGTATGTAAGCCACTATGCCCCACAAAACATTCAGATGTTGAACCAGTTCCTAGAAGCAATGACACATATTCACTGCTGCTACTCAAGCTGAAATATAATTAAAATTGTGTCAGTATGTATCTCAGCCAGCTAAATTACATAAAACTTATTTCACTAATTCAAGTGATAGCTAGATGGATTATACTTCCTTAACTTCCTTCTTTATGTTTAGATTTTTGACCATAAAATCCATTTAAAAAATAATTTTAAACATTGGTGTGTGAATGAGTGTTTTCATAAAAAAAAATTGGTCATGGTATTTCTAACACCCGATTTTGATATGAGGAATTCACCAGCACTTGAAGTTTGTTAAAATCAGTGACATTCTATAGCTATGGAAAAGTCTTTCATTGATTTGTATATGATAGATTCAGCTTGAGTTTGAGTAATTTAGGGGAGTTCGGGACATTTGTATCTTAACATGAATTTTCTACACCACTGGGTGCTTAGCTTTGCACTTCTCATAACTGCCCTGTCAGCTTGGCTTCCGATATGGGGAGCCACAGAGAAACAATGTCACCCTGTTTACGAAGATAGTCTCTTGGACTCTTTTCTCAGTAAGGGCCCACTCTGCTTCTTGTCTATCATTTTCTCTATTTTGGGCAGTAATCTTCACTCAGGCCTGACAGTAAAGCTAATATATGATTTAAAATACTTTATCATTTAAAGTCTTTCATTAGTTAATATTTTTTCAATTTTTTAACTTCTCATCATTTAATAGTATTTAAATATAACCCATATTATATTATTAAGGCAAAAATTATTAATAATTGAAATCTAAAAGTGTCCTCCAAGGGTTAGATTTTTTTTTTTACTAAAAATCAATTGACATTGACATTATAGTTCAAGTAAATACTTAAACTGTTTTCAACAAAAAAACAGAGCAGAATTGCTTACTTATGGATTATAACAGAGGCTCTATATCAGTTGAATTAAAATTTAGGAAACAAAAACAAATAAGAACAATATAATATTATACCTTAGTATGTACTAATAGAAATATACACATATCACAACAGTACCCAACTTTCTTTTCTAGAAATCTCCGCAGCACTATATACAAATTCATAAAGACAACTCCCATCTGCCTAGGAGAATAGATGTTGAGGCAGTTCATAGAAGCAATGACACATATTCACTGCTGCTAGTCAGTGAAATTCCCGCTATGACACTTCCAGGTTAGCTACCTGGAGGCTCCCTAAAAAATAAAAAAAAATAAAAAATAGTAACGGCCATGTTAAGCAGTGTAAATATCACTCCTAACTAATTCCACTCCTAGAAATCGATGTCTTAAAACTGATCTTTAAAAACTCAGAGATCCAATGGGATAAAATAGATAATCAATAATCTGATTCTTCTACAAAGTGTTATACTGCTTGTAACGAAGCACCTCCTTTAAATACACAACTTGAATTAGAATAATCATCTCCATATGCAAATAAAACTAAATTATCATTGAAATTAATAGAAACATAGTTGGTATGTATCTAGCAACAGAATATAAATGAATATTATTACTGTTTGGAAACGAAACAATCTCCTAGTGTAAATAAATTGCTATATAAATTTGAAAAAGAATTTCAATGCTCTGACCAGTATTAGGTAATTCTTCTCATTCCTCTCTTTTGATTCTCATCACATTTCGTTAAGCCCTCTTCTTATTTGGGAAGAATTCACCAAAAGAATAAATAAACTAAGATTTTTCCTCCCCACTTGCTCTGAAAACCAAGTCTCAGATAATTGGAATAGTTTCCAGAAAGACTAAGCTGACTGCAACTGAGAAACATGTGTGAGACGTACAAAGGTGAAGGGGCTTTTCAAAGTCAACCATGACGGTAAATTTATGCAGTTGTGAATTGTATTTTGGAGTTTTTGCAACATTGCCTGGTCCAAATATTAATTTTAAAAGATAGTTTTTGTTTGTTTTATTTTCACTTTCCCCTCATTTTCTGACCTTTTCCCTTTCTTTTTATTTGTTCTATATTGAATTTATTGGATGACACTGTTTTTAGTGACATTATACAGGTTTCGAGTGCACAGCTCCACAACACATTATCCATACACTGCACCGGGTGTTCGCCACCCCAAGTTAAGGTATACACTATTACCATTTATCCCCCTAAAACCTCCTCCATCTCCCCTTTCCCGCCCCAGCAGTCACCACACTCCTGTCCATATCCATTAAATTTTTCTTTTTCTTTTATGTTCAACACTTCCACCCCCACCACTCAGCCCCCTACCCCCCGACCTTGGACAGTGCTCAGCCTACTCTGTATCTATAAGTCTGTCTCTATTTTGTTAGTTTATTTTGTTTATTAGATTCCACCTGTGACAGAACCCATGTGGTACTTGTGTTTCCTCTGACTGGTTTATTTCACTTAGCCTAACGCTCTCCAATTTTCCTATGTTAATTCTCCAGTTTCTTTCTAACTTGTTAATCCCTAATGTCATTCATTAAATTATTTATTTATCCAATGCATATTTCTTTAATGACTTACTTATGTGACAGGCATTGTTTGAAGTATATAGGTACCACAATACATAAAGTAAAATTCCTACTCTCAATTAGTTTACACCATTTGGGATAAGATTTATAATAAAATAAACAAAAATATAGTCTATCATATTATAAGCAATAAAAAATAAATAAATCAGGGGAAAATGAAATGGAAAGATATGGAAGTTCTATTTTCAATGGGGTGATAATGAAATATATCATCAATATGTCAATAGTTAAATAAAAACCAGAAGGAGGAGGAAGAGATAAGCATATAGATAGTGGGAAGAAACATTATAGGCAGAAAAAAAATGAGCAAAATCCTTGAGGTTTTTTACATTGTATTTTAGGAACTGAAATATAAGTGGGGTATAGCATTTTTCATCTTCTAATAACCTCATATTGTTCTATGAAAACCAGGGTTAATTTCTGTTACACATGTCAGAAAGTATCTTTTCTAATGTTAAAGGCAACAAGTAATCATGTGGAAATAAGTCTAAGATATTAAATTTATTCTAACAATTTAGAGCTTACTTTCTGGAGCCACTTACTTTTTATGTGTGATCACATATGTAAAAATTCATATAATTATCTATCATCTATCTTTATATCTATTATCTATCTATCTATCTATCTGTCTGTCTGTCTGTCTATGTATTTATCTGTCATCTATCACCTTCTAATACCTTCGAATTATGACATATTTAAGTTCTCTTTTATTTTGTGTTGTAAGATGGCACCTACTGGTGACATTTAAAATTGCTGTCAAAATAAATGATCAGAAGAAATAGAAAAGAGATCACTACTTTTTGATGATGCAAATTAGTGTGGAAACAAGAAATTCATCAAAAGAATTCAAGGGTAATATGACATGTAGATCTTGGTAAACTCAGGATGAAGTCCATTTAAAACTCTATCTTCTTTGTGGTGACAAAACATTACAAATTTCACAAAATCTTGTTCCCTAGAAATACTGAAAGGATTTACTTTAGCCCATAGTTCTTTTTACCTCTTTGTGTCTTTTGGGTCTGATTATGATCTCAATAACTTTTATAAGAATAACGTAGAAAAGCTCAAATAAAAATGTAGAATATTTTACCTACTTTGATAAAGTTTCTCAATCTTTACCTGAATCTGAATAAAATAATTGAGATTTATGCATTAAAAGCAAAATAAAATAACAACAATAAAACAAAAATCACAACTAAAAGAATTAATGGAACGATGAAATAATTAGGAAAGCAAATAAAAATTAGTTTTTATTCAGGATTTCAGGGAAAACTGAACAAAGAATGTTACATTTATAGAGGGCATTGAGCATGAATTAAATTTTAATAAAATTTAATAAAAAGAGTTGGACCAACCAGAGTAGGTCCAAAAATAAGACAAAGAATAAAATAAAGATATCAAGAGAAACAGATATACTATGAAAAAGAAGTGTAACAAATTAATGGAAAGCTTTTTCTACATGGAGTGTTTTTTTTTAATATTAGTAGTCATTAAACTGATCGCAAAGCATTTTATTTTTTAATGTATTTTAATCATAAAATACATATAACAAACATTTTTATTTAGCCATTTTTATGTGAACAATTTATTGCCATTAATTATATTCACAATGTTGTACAAACATCACCACTTTAGAGTTCCAAACTGTTTATCACCCCAACAGAAACTTTATATCCATTAGGCAATAATTTCTTACTCCTAGCAACTGATAACCTCTAATCTATATTTCTATAATTTTTCCTATTTTAGATATTTATTACAAGTACAGTTATATAATAGTTTTCCTTTTATGTCTGGTTTATTTAACTTAGATATTTTTTTCAAGGTTTATCCATGTTGTAGCACATATCTGAACTTTATTTCTTTTTATGGCTTAATTGTATTTCATTGTATGTGAAGGACACTTGTGTCTTTGACACCTTTTGGTTACAGTAAATAATGCTGCTATGAATATCATAATGCATGTATTTTTTGCATCCCCAAACTTCAATTATTTGGGGTACATAACTAGGAGCAGTGCTGTGGGTCATACAGTGATTCTATGTTTAACTTTTGAGGAATCACCGAACTGTTTTCCGTAATAACTGCACAATTTCATTTTTTTACCCACAAGGTACAAGAGTTTCAATTTCTCCACATCCTTACCAATGTTTCCAACATTTATTGTCTTTTTAAAAATAATGTCCTTCTGGTAGGTGTGGTACCTAGTGGTAGCTTGCTGTGGTTTTGAATCGCAATTCCCTAATAAATTAATTCTTAGCATTTTTTCCCATGTGGCTATTGACCATTTTTCAATCTTCTTTACAGAAATATTTCTATAAGTCCCTTGTATATCTTTAAATTGCATTGTTTGGCTTTTATTTTGTTGAGTTAAAGGGTTCTTTTGTATATTCTATTAATCCCTTAACATAGAGACGATTTGCAAGTATTTTCCCCCATCTTGTGGGAATTATTGTTCAATATCTTTCTGTCCTTTAAGGCATAATTATTTTCTTAATTTTAATGAGAACAACTTAACTATTTTTCAGTGCCTGTGCTTGGAGTTTATTAAGCATCTTGCATGTATAAATTCATGTCCTTCATCATATTTGGGAAACTTTCCATTTTTATTTGTTCAAACATTCTTTGTACTCTTTTTTCTCTCACTGTTTTTTCTAGAATTTCAGCAATAAATATGGTGGTCTGCTTGATTGTATTTCACAAGTTCTTTATGCTTTGTGGACTTTTTAAATTCATTTAATTTCTTTCTGTTCCCTGGACTAACTACAATTTTCTTAGTTCACGTACACGGATTCTTTCTTCTGTCTACTCAAATCACTTGTGCAATCCCTGTGGTAAACTTTTCAGTTTAATTATTGTACGTATTAATTCCAGAATTTTGATTTGATTCTTTATTTAATTTCTATATCTTTATTGATATTTTTATTTAGATCATGAATTGTTTTTCCAGTTTCCTTTAGTCCTTCTCCATGGTTGTCTTTAGTTCTTTGAGCATATTCAAGGTACTTGATTTAAAGTCTTCCATCTGAATTTATTTATTTACATAAATATATATGAATTTATTTATTCATATAAATATATATAAATGAATTAATAAATGTATTTATTTACATGCATTATTCATAAGTATATTTATTCATATAAATATATGTGCATTTATTTTATATAAATTTATATAAATGCATATATAAATAAATACATAATATCAATATAAACATATAATAAATATATATGTATATTTAGTAGTGCTTGTTGAGTTAGGGTGTAAGCACATTTCTCTAACTGAGTTCTAGCATTTATACATAAAATTATTTTTTTCAGTATTTTTTTACTAATATTATACAACTTTCCTTATTCTTCTTAGTTTGTCTCATTATTCATTCAGAAATAACCAACATATTATGAAAAGCTACTTCCTTTTAACTTCTCTTAAAAATACACATATCCCTTTCCTTCCATCTGCACTAATATTCTACCTTTCAAAAAAGAAAACATAAAGAGTATTATTAATAATACAAAAGTTATCTTACACCTTCATCAGTTATTAATAGTTGGGCTATATACATAAGGTTTGAGAAATCCCAAATAACAAATATAATTATTATAACTACTATTAGCAGACAAGGAAAGACAATCAAACAAATAAAGTCCAAAAGTAATTTGTAGGCATACATGACTTATCAATATCATAGAGAAGCTGTCTGTGTCTAATGTCATAGCTTCTCATTCTTAAGGAGCCTTTGAGCTCCACTGTAGGTACAGGCAGGTGTTGGAGACTTAGGCAGATGTCCATTCTCAGTTAGGCACCTGATAAGATCCTTTTCCAAAAAAATTTGGAGTCTTTAATTAACAATGTTGGAGAAAGTATTTAATTAATGGGAAGATGTTCATTCATGGTTAGCATCTGATAAGGTCTCTTCCGACAATATTGGAGAGTCTTTAGTTAACGAGCTTCACTGTAAGTGGAGACAAATGTCAGAGAGAGGGGCAGATGTCCATTCACAGTTAGGCACTTGATAAGGTCCCTTCCAACCATGTTGGAGAGAGCATTTTCAATTGACGAAATCTTCTGGTTGTAAGTTGTGGTCTTTGTCTCCCAAAAGCATACTGTGAAATGAATTGGTCACTAGTTTATCAATCTCTTCAAGATGGTTAATAAGCTCTTGACAATAATGTAGGACGTCTCCTTTTAGAAAGATTGGTTCATATGCCCCTTAATCCAGAATCATGGGACAGCCAGGGACTATTTCATAAGGACAAAGTCTATATTTACTAAAAGGAGAATATCTTGGGTTGAGGAGCACTAGAGGGATAGCTTTGGGCCAAGGGGAATTAAAAGCTTCCGAAAATTCACCTAGTTGATTTTTAATTTTACCACTTGTATGTTCTACCAATCCATAAAACTGGGGTAATAGGCAAAATAAAAATACTGTAGACTAGGTCAAATATTGCAAATAGTTTATATTATTTACCCAGTGGAATGAGTCCCTTAGTTACTGTAAGTCAAAGGGAATTCCCTCATTGGGATTTTTTTTTTCAGTAATAATTTACTTACTTTTACAGCTATTGCTCTCCTGCAAGGGACTATCTCAACCCAGTGAGTAAATATATAAATCATAACTAACACATATTTGCATTCTTGAGATGGTGGCATTTGGATAAAATCAAATTACCATAACTCGAATGGATCTAAAGAGGGTGGGAAATGTCCTTGGGACCCATGGAATTATTTTCCAGGATTATATTTAGATAGATAGAACATCTGCTGTATACTTTAAGAGCTACAATAGAAGGTTTTCAGTAACATTGTTTACTCCATGAAATCATCTTTTTAGGAACCCAATGTGTTAGCTCATGTACATGTAGAAGTATAGGAAATGGGCACCTACAGGTAAACTTTATTTCTGCTTGGGTCCAAGCCATATTTGTTTGTCTGGGTCAAAACTTTCTCCTTTTTATTGTCATATCCACTTTTCTTATGCAGCTGTCCATTGGAACTAAAAAACAGAGTCTTTTATTGATTTAACACAAAGCAAGGAACATTCTCAGGTCTAGATAATTTAGCTGTTTAATGCTGCCTGTCTAGCTGCAGCATCAGCTAAATGGTTTTCTATTGCTTTTACTGTGGCAGGTTTAGAATGTTCTGGAATTTTGATAATTGTCAGTTGTTCCAATTTCTGTATGACATCCAATATTCTGCAATCTATTTTCTATTTTTAATGACTGCTCTGAGGAAGTTAAGAAGGCTTGCTGCTTCCACAACATTCTAGGATTTTGAGTTACACTAAGTACATAACTACTATCAGTGTAAGTATCAGCTATTTGATTGCTGGCCAATTGACAAACCTGAGTTAGAACAACTAATCCAACTTACTGGGCAGATCTTATTTCAGGTAGATAAGGACTTTCAGTTATGTCCGCCATGGAAGTTAATGCATATCCAGCTCAGTAATGTCTCTGTTTATCTTCCATCTTTCAAAGATCCATCTGTAAACCAAATTAAGTCAGCATTATCAATAGGAGCTTCCTGTAAAACATTTGTAAGAAGAAGAAGGTGATCAGTAAGCAAAACACAATTGTAGATGTCTTTACCCTGCAAAGAAGGTAGCAGAGTTGCTGGGTTAAGGCTCTTACATCACGTTGAAGTGATATTAGGTGCAGAAGGCAAGAGTCGGCTGACTGACAGAAGTGCTGAGTGAGATGAGGACCCAGTGGAGCTTCAGCAGAATGAAGAATGTAAACAAAGGATAGCTTATAACTATCTTTTTTTTTGTTTACACAGCATGGCTGTAGCAGGGGTGGCTGTCATTCAGAGGGGAAGCCCTTCGGCTACTACTGAGTCCAATTATTGACTATAATATTGTACAGGGTCTAGGATAATCTCTGTTTTTTGAGTTAAAACTTCTAGATATTCCCTTTATTCTCAGGTATAAAGAGAAAGTTTATAATTAAGGTGTCTCAGAGTGGGATTTTTAGATAATTCTAGAGATTTAACAGCATATTTTCCTTCTGGGTTCTACTGAATTGGATCAGGCCACTTTGTTTAATGAGGAGGCTACACCATTAATTAAAAAAAAAATTGGAATCTCATTGTGACAGCAGTCATACTCAGAAACCCTCTAAGCTGTGTTTGTTTGTTTTGTTACTGGAATCTTTGTTCTTCTCACTGGCATGGTAAAGAATTGCAGACCAGTGAGACAAAGGTGGATGAGTAAGAGTTATATTAATACCTTCTCAAGGGAGAGGACAGACCTGCTGAGAATGGCAAAAATGGCTTAGCACAGCAGAAGCAACAGGAGAGCCGAGGCTGGGCTGCTTTCCTTCACAGGCAACTCAGAAAAGGGGCATTAGGGATGGGTGCAAGGCATAAGCTTGGGACAACCTTCCAGCTGCTCATTGTCTTAGAATTTAAGAGTTGCGTGCCCGTGAAGAAAGGAGTTGGGAGGGAAGAAAGGAAAGAAGATGGCACTGGATGTTCCCCAGAGGGAGAGCACACGTGCTCTGGGTCCTTTGTCTTGAAGCTTTTATCTCTTTCTTGCAGGTGGGAATCTTAGGAGAGGTCTCAGGGGAGGGTTCAGTAGAATACTCATCAGCTCTCCAGGTGTGCCCTTTCAGGGTCATGGCCTCCTCTAATTGGTCAGTGTCAGGGCAGTGGGTCTTTAGTCATTGCAGTTGGCTCTGGCATTACCCACCTGGTATTGCTGCTTTTCTTAGGCCTAGATGTTATCTCTAGAGAGGGGATGTTTTGCATTTGGCTGTAAATTGCTCAGCCATTGTCTTCAGCTATCTCAGTTTCCCTAATCCACCTGCCCAGGAGTTGCCCTAGCTTCTCACTATCTTTTCTCAGTCTGCTTACTTTTTTTTTAGAAGAGGAAATGATATAATTCCTCCAAGTCTTTCATGGTGAATTAGTAGCTAACCTTTATGTATTAGATAAACGAGGTATTTTAGCTAGGATAAACAGAATTGGAGCTTGCGCTTTCAGGCCTATGTCCCTTTATGCCTAGCTCTTGTAGTTGTGACTTCTTGGGAATTGCTATGTTCTAGAACAAAAAGAGTCAAGTATCTCCATATTGAATTAAAGTGGAATCTCTGGGAAATTCAACACTATTCAAATCAGCTTTTAGTATCTAAGACAAATAGGTGGACCTCTCCATGTATCCCTGAGGCATTGCTGTCTAAGGGAACTTCTGATCTTTCCGGGTAAAAACAGAGGTATTTCTGTCTTTAATTGTTTTAATGAAATGTTTAAAAAGGCACTACATAAGTCTATCACTGAAATATATTGACAGTCTACAGGAATAGCTGATAATATGTTATATGGATTTGGGTATACAAAGCGTTTGGGAATAACTAATTTATTTATAGCTATGAGGTTCTATACTAACAAATTCAACTTTAGTTGATAGGCTTAAGTGACTAATGCATGCGGAAAGCTATTATTCTGAAGTCGTATAGCTTGACTAAAGACTCCTTTCCTTTTACACCAAACCTCTGCCCCCAGAATTTTGTTTAGAGGGTAGCAGCTGGCAGCAGGACTCCACTTGCTGTTCGGTTACAAATTCAGACTCCAAAACTGCCCTCTTCATTTTGGTCGTCCTAAGTTGACATTATTTCTAGTTAAAATCTCCCTTTTCTATAAGTACTTGCAAGTTAAGGCTTTCTATTTACTGCATACCTGCAGGAGTATTAATGAAGACTGGGATTTTAGAGTTTCCAGCCTTGGAAGCACAATTCCTTATGTTAATTTTAGTTTTATTTTGAGATCTGCAGAGCCTGAACACATTTTTAGGGATATTGCATTGTGTTTTGAATTATGCTGCTTATGGGCTGAGCTCCAAGGGACAGTCACCTCCAGGGTTGCATACACCTCTTATGTTTCTCAGCTTTTCTCCCTGACTGTCTAATACAACCTTGGGGACTCAGAGTGCTAGGTAACCAACCTTTATTTGAATGTTCCCAGGCAGGTCAATCATTTAATTACAGTTGAGTTGGAATTCCTTATGGATCTCCTACATATCAGGAGGGTACCTTCTGATATCTACACAAAGATTCTCAATCACTGAAGAATACCAAAGATTCAAGCGGGAGGGAGAAAGTGTCCCTTGTTTTTGGAGCTGAATGAGTTCAGACTCTCATCTATGTGGTGAAATATTTTGTTCAGACTCCCAGAAAGAAATTCCAATTGAGAAGCCAAAATAAAAAAAAGATTTTTAAAAAGTCATCCATTTTTTTCTCCTGTTTTTAGTTAACTCCACTCTTACCTTTAGGCTGGATTATTTCAACCCTTAACATTTAGCTCCACCTTGAGGATTAAAAAAAAAAAAAGCTCAAATAAAGTTGGCCTCTTACCTTAAAACAAAGAGGTCTGGAATTCCGAGGGGAACCTACCCAAGGTCACCTGATGCAAAAACTGGCAGCCAGTGAGGCACATGGGCTTCTGCTGGCACCTAACATGGTTCTGGGTCTGCAAGGAGGTCCTGGGCGGGCTTCTTTGAACCCTGCTGCACTGCACCCAGTAAATGTTGATGAAGGGAAAGTCCGAACCTATAAGAATTTTTATGAGTTTATTTGAGACAAACTGGTGTCGATTGTTGGGAAGCAAAATCTCAATGGATTGAGAAAATGCTCCAGAGAATGGCCACTTTGTACGTGATTTTATACATCACAATCAAAGGAGAAAGCATAAGAGGGTTACACAAAATCCACTGGGGATACATTAGAGAGACAGGAGAAAGCAAAGTGGGGAAATCTCTGGGGTTAGACAAAACCATAACTGTTCACTGTTAATGCAGTTAACAATTTCCACAATAACAATAACTGAGTGACGTTTGGTCTCTGCCCTGGGGTAGTGAGGGGTCCAGAAAGAAAATACACGGACATTCCAAAGGTACCTTATCTTAGATGCAAAAAGACGATAGACAGGCTCAGTTAAGTTAAAGATTAACCTTTGTCAAGGAAGATACTAGCCTAAGACATGACTATGTGCCATAACTTATCTTTAGTTAAGAGTTTTAATTTCAGACCATTATAGGCAGTTACATTTGTCCTCTGAGTCTGTAAGGCCCACTATTCAGGCCTCCTCTAAGTTTTTCAGGTTTAATATGTGGTTTTTTCCCCCTACATTCCTGCCCTGTCACTTCAAGGAGTATCTTACGTGTTTCCTGTCCTAACCCCTCTCAGGGTCCCCTGTCCCTGCTGTCCATCCTTCTCCATAAAGGGCCCTGTTCCCCCTTCACTGTTCCCTCCATCGAGGATCCCCTACACCCTTCCCTGACCTCCCCACGGAAGTCCTCCTGTTCCCCATGTCCAGCCCCCTCCCAGAACCCCCTGCCTCCTCTTACTGTCCTCTCACTCACAAGCCTCTTAGGGGCATGTGCTTCAGTGTCCAGTCTTCACTTCTCCTGCTTATAGGCCATGTGCCCACTCTGTGTACCTGATGTACATCCAACCCTTTTCATCTGTCTAAATCCTACCTATGCTCTTAAGATGCATCTCAAGCCATAAAAAAGATAAAACACTGCCATATGGCACAGCATGGATGGACCTTGAGAATCCTATGCTAAGCAAAATAAGTCAATCAGAAAGAGCTAAGAACCTTATGATCTCACTCATGTGCAGGATATAAAACCGAAACCCAAGACACAGATGTCAACATGGTGGTTACCAGAGGGAAGGGGGTTGGAGGTGCGAAAGGGTAAAGGGAGCCAAATATATGGTGATGGAAGATCATATGACTTTAGATGTTGGGCACACAGTGCAACATATGGGTCATGTATCATAAAAACCAGCACTTGAAACCTATATAACCTTATTAACCCCTGTCACCCCAATAAGTTTAATAAAAAAAGACACATTTCAAATATTATTTCAAATCACAGAATGATCTTTAAAAAATATAAATCAGATCAATATCATTTTCATGCCTAAAAGCTTTAATGGTTCTAGCAGTAGTCAGGTCTCCAGATAGAATTATTCCTGTGGTGGTGTTACATGGCTGGGATAGGAATGTCCTATCTTTTTCCAGTTGCCTCTGTGACTTTTCTGGTCACACCTGAACTGATGCAAGGCAGAACTGTGCATACTTGAAAGTGTGCTAAGTATTTACTCTGGCTGCGTATTCTTAGCGTGGGAGCAGACATAGGAAAAGCTAAATAATAAATTTTAAAAACTTACTGATTCTGCTAGCATTTTTAACCCACCTGAGGGATCTTTATTTGTCGCCCCACCCTCCCCTGCACCCCAGCCAGCCTGGCTTACCTTGCCCCGGGCATCAGAAGGCTGGGACGGTGGCTGCCCAGGCAGCCAGTGAATAAGCATCTGGTTGGACATCTGAATATAACTGCAGTTCTTTTAGGAAGAAACTGGAGGGAGACATCCATTAGAATCAGTCATGCACAAGGGGATTAAACTTTTTGTGATATGTGATGGGAAGCAGCTGCATGATCCCACCATATTCTCACTCCTCTGCTGCATCCCAGGGGACCCATGATTTGCCCCCAGCTGCAGCTCAGTGACCTCTGAGAGCCCACAGATCTTCTACAGAGCACTTAAGCTCACACAGTTGATCACAGGCTATGGAACCTGGATACCTTAAGTCCTGGTATGTGACCTACCTCAACTTTTAATTCCACTTTTACAAAAAAAGCCAGATCTAAGTCCCTTGTACATTGTTGGTGAGAATGTAAAAGGGTGCAGCTGTTGTGGAAAAGAGTGTGGAGGTTCCTTGGGGAGGGACAGGGGGTGCAGGAACCACAGAACTTCCATATGATTCAGCAATCCAACTTTTGGGTTTTTACTCAAAGAACTAAAGGCAGGGTCTTGAAGAGACACATGTACCCTCATGCTTGCAGCAGTGTTATTCACAATAGCAAAGGTGTGGCAGCATCTCAAATGCCCCACTGATGGATGAATACATAAACACAATATGGTCCATCCATACAATGGAATCTTATTCCTCCTTAAATGGAAGGATGTTGTGAGAGATCCAAGGTGGCAGCAGAGTTGGTGCACGATGCGCTCTCTTCCTCCCAGGACCAAACTGGAATTACAACTAAAATATAGAGCAAGTAACCTAAATAACCAATTAAACACTAGCTGAAGGATAGTCTTATAAGCAAGGATTTACAGAAGAAGCCACATTGAGACTGGTAGGAAGGGCAGAGACACAAAAAGGGACAGGCTGAGGTGTGTGGTTCTGAGGCAGGGGCAACTCCTTCCTCTTTTCCCCAGCCTGATCAGCGCCACCCCTTCACAGGAGCCACCCTCCCAAATTCCAGATCCACCATGCTGTTAAACGTGACCTCCAAGAAGAATCTTAGACAAACTGAGTTTTGTGGTTCTAGGGTGGGGGCCATTTTTCTCTGACATGCCCAACTGGTGCAAGTTCCTCCATTCACATAGCCAAATCTTGGTCTTTTTGGGCCTAATAGACTCTGCTGCTCTCACCCCAATGACTTCCTGAGATCCCATCCTACCACAAAGGTTTGTGATCACCCAGCCCATGGCAGCTGGATGTGGCATACCCTATAACATTTGTTGAGTGGCCTCAGACCCAGTACTGATATCAAGTTTGAATCTGTATCAGTCTGGTGAATACCACTTGCCTCTACCTGGTGACTCACTGAGAACCTACCTCCTGCAACTTGAGTACCACCAGAGGTTCTTTCTAGTAATTGAACCTAACAGGCAGCTGGCAAAAGGAGGCAGGCAGAGGTTGATCTTGGGGTGCCTTGGGGCTTTTGCTGTCCCCAAGCCTGGTACTGTTAAAAGCCAGCCTTGGTACATGGCATAAACCTTTCTGTGCTCACCCAGGCCACCCAGCAGAGGCAACCACAAAGTGTGGATTGTCTTGTAGTTCCCAACAGGTTAACCAGGGCAAGTCACAGGCAGCATTTGACATTGGTTGCACAATGGTCCTTCCCAAGAGACCTGGAACCAATGTAGCCAGGGGCAAGTTTCAGAGAACGTAAGATCAGGTTCTAATTAGCTTCACAAACAGCATTCCAAAGGGAGTACTAAGCAGAAGTCATACCCTGCAAACGTGAATTCCATTCTATGGGGGCAGCACCTGCACAGAAGCTCACAAACTGTGGCTGGGGTTGATGTAGTCAGCAAGCCCAAGGGTCAACCACATGCAAAAACAGGCCCACAGCAGTCGAGGCTCAGTTGTAACACAAGGCCCATGTCACCCACATGAGGGTGTTCCTGGAGCACGATGCTCAGGTGATCAAGGAGATTCTGCTCCTGTGCCCCACAGGACATCTACTACACAAGGCCACCCCAACAAGACAGGGAGGCGCAGCAGATCTACTGAATACATAGAAATAAACACGAAGTGGCAGCCAAAATGGGAAAACAAAGAAACATGCTCCAAATGAAAGAACAGGAGGAATCTTCGTAAAATACCAAAAGTTAAATGAAGTAGAGGCAAGCAATCTACCAGACATATAGTTCAAAACAATGGTTATAAGGATGGTCAAAGAACTTAGAGCAAGAATGACTGAAATCAACAAGAACTTCAACAAAGAGATAGTATGTGTGAAAAAGGACATAGAACCCATAAATCCATCAGAAATGCTGAACACATTATCTGAAAGGAACACACTAGAAGGAATAAAGAGTCAGGTGAAGCAGAGGATCAAATAAGCAATTTGGAAAAACAGGTATCAGGGAAAACCCCAATCAGAGCAGGAAAAAGAAAAAAAGAATTAAAAAGAAAATGAGAATAGTTTATGGGAAGTTTGGGAAAACATGATGCATGACAATACCCTTATTATATGGGGTGCCAAGAGACATGAAAGAACAAGAGATCAAGAGCCTATTTGAACAAATAATGACTGAAAATTTCCTAATCTGGTGAAGGAAAAACACATAATTCCAGGAAACACAGAGAGTTTCCTATATCATTTTATTAATCAATGTCACTCTAATAAATTCAATAAAAAAATAAATAAAACAAAATGCCCATACTACCCAAAGCAAACTATAGATTCAATGCAATTTTATCAAGGTAACAATGACATATTTCACAGAATAAGAACAAATATTCCAAAAATTTATATGGAGCCACAAAAGACCTTGAATAGTTACAACAATCATGAAAAGGAAAAAACAAGCTGAAGTTTTTGCTACTTGATATTAAACTATACTTGAATGCCATAGTAATCAAAACAGCATGGCACTCAAGTAAAAACAGGCATATATCAATGGAACAGAATAGAGAGCCAAGAAATAAACTCATGCCTTTATGTTCTACTAATATTTGGAAATGGTGGCAAGCACATAAAGTGGCATAAAGATAGTCTATTCAATAAATGGTGTTAGGAAAATTGGAGAGATATGTGCAAAGATTTGAACTGAGACCACCTTATTATACCATACACAACAATAAGCTCAAAATGGATTAGAGACGTAAATGTAAGACATCAAACCATAAAAATCCTAGAAGAAAACATAGGCAGCAAAAATCTCAGACATTTCTCATAATGATTTTTTTCCTATAATATCTCCTCAGGCTAGGGAAACAAACAAACAAACAAACAAACAAACAAAAAGCAAATGGGATTGCATCAAACTAAAATGTTTTGCACAGCAAAGGAAACTATCAACAAGCTGAAAAGACAGCCCACTGAATGGGAGACCATATTTATCAATGGTACATCTGATAAGAGCTTAATATCCAAAATATATAAAGAACTTACAAAACTCAATGTGAAAAAAATCCATTTAAAAAATGGGCAAAAGACCTCAATAGACACTTCTCCAAAGTGTCCAAAGAGGACATACAGATGGCCAATAGACATATGAAGAGATGCTCAACTTCACTAATCATCAGAGAGATGCAAATTAAAACCACGATGAGTGCGGGGACCCCCTGAAAGTCAGTCCAAGTCAGGCAGCCCGGAACTGTGAGCATTGTACACACGTGCTGGTAGTCCCTAATTACGTAAGCTCCTTATGTAAGCATGCCATAAGCAAAACCGTTTTGCGCTACTGTGGCACGATGCTACTATTGCCTAAGCTTGTATTAGTGCCCTGTAACCAGTAACGAAGCATGCTTTGTGGCTTGAACTGTGGATCCTATGTTGGCTCCTCGTGCTTTCTTTCAGTTGGGTCTCTTACTGCCAAACCCTGTCCTGGCCGAACAGCTGCACTCTGACAATGAGATATCACCTCATGCCTGTCAAAATAGCTATCATCAATAAATCAACACACAAGTGTAGCAAAAATGTGGAGAAAAGGAAATCCTCATGCACTGTTGGTGGGAATGCAGATTTCTGCAGCCACTTTGGAAAGCAGTATGGTGTAACCTCAAAAATTAAAAATAGAACTGCCTTATGAACCAGCGATTACACTTTTGAGAATACACCTGAAGAAACCTCAGAGAAAGACAAGTACCATATGATTTCTCTTATATGTGAAATCTAATGAGCAAAATAAAATACAAAAGAGATACAGATTCACAGATACAGAGAACAGACTGACAGCCGTCAGAGGGGAGGGGAGTTGGGGGTTGGGTGGAAAAAGCAGAAGGGATTAAGCAAAGACAAAAAACTCACAGAGGCAGACAACAGAGTGGTGACTGTCAGAGGGAAAGAAGGATAGGGAGGTAGAAGGTGGTAAAGGTGCGGTAAGGGCTGATGGAAGGAGACTTGACTTGGAGTGATGGACACGGTGCAATATACAGATGATGTGTCATAGAACTGTACGCTTGAAACATATAATTTTATTAACCCATGTCATCCCAATAGATTCAATTTTTAAAAAAAAGGAAGGATGTTATGACACATGCTATAACCTGTACAGACCTTAAAGACATTATTCTCAGGGAAATAAGCCATTCACAAAAAGGCAAATATTGTGTGATTCCACAAGTATGAGATCCTTAGAACCATCAGAGTCATTAAGACACAGGTAAGTGGGGGAGGGGTTTGGGAATTGTTGTTTCGTGGGGATAGAGCTTCAGTTGGAGAAAATGGGAACAGTGATGGAGATGACGGTGGAAGAGCTGCACAAAGGTATCAATATACTTAACAAAGTGACCTGTGCATTGAAAAATAGTTAAAATGTTAAATTTCATTGTGTATATTTTACTGTGATGAAACTAGTCAAAAAAGAAAAAGGCCAGACTTTACAAACAGAACCGTGGTAGGGTGTGCTCAGGCTTCCTGAACTGCTGTTCTCACGAGACCTCTGGAAACAACAGTGATGAGAAAAGCCTGGGACCAGAGGTCCATTGAGAAACCTTGGGCAAACCTCAGGTCTCTCCCGTCTACCTTACTGGCCTATTAAGAGAACTGAAGGGTGCTGTGTGGAGTCATCGCTGAGTGTGCAGGTTCAGAGGTACCCAACCAGGCCGCCTGCCGCCTTCTTACAGCTTGAGGACAGCCCAGTAGCTCCGCCCCATGCACAGCCTGTAGCTGACAGATGGAACCCCGAATGGCAGCTCCACCCACCAGCACTACCGCAAAACCGCAGCTGAATGAGCCAGTTGAGGCGTGCCGACCAGGGCTAAAATTGGCGGCCCCTGTTTAACGTCTACATTAATAAACATTTTAACCCTTAATAATTGATTCCATATGAGAATCGTGCTATCAAAAATATTATAGAATTTACTTTCTAGAAAGTAACTCACAGGGCTCTGTCGGGGATGTGTTCACTATGGGACATGCATTAAAAGTGGATAGCATCCTATACAAGGTCGTCAGTGTCTAGCTGTACTTTGTTTAAATTTATCTGAAGATAAGACCAAAGATCTAAATTTAAGGCCTTGAGGTTACAGTGAAAACACTCTCTTCCCAGAGAACACACACATACACATTCATGCACGCCCATTCACAGTCATTCATAAACACTGACATTCACACGGTCATATAGACACACACCTCCACACATTCACATCCATTAACACACATTCACACATTCACACACAGTCGCATTCATTCACACATGCGCATCTGTTGCAAGGGGCTGGGGTAGATGCTTATCACTGCTGAACCTGGCATGCCGCACCTGGGCTGGCCCCAGGGCATTTGTTTGTCTTGCTCACTCCTCAGAACTGGACCAGAACATCGTCTACAGCTTCTTCAGGTTTCCTTAAACTCCCTCCAGGTGCCAGCTTTCCAGCTGGAGCACAGCACACTGGAGTTCACCTCCCCCAGACTGTCAGACCGCTCTGTCAGATGACAAGTGGCATGACAGCTGCAGAAAATTAAAAAAAAAAAAAAAAAGGAAGAGAAAAAGAACAGTAAGCTAGTCATGAACCCCACATGTCATAAGATCATTAAGAGCTCTTAAGAAAATGCTGAGTTCTGCAGAATCTCCAAGTCCCGAACACCCTTCTTCATGGATAATTTTCTTCCTTTCCTTTCTAACAGTCATGTGAAATGCATCTTTTATAAGAGAAGAGGAAACAGAGCCCACACCCTGCCCCTGGCTGATGGGAGGGAAATGATGCAGCCTGGCCCCCTCTCAGAGACACAGCCCTGAGAGCCCAGACCGTCCCAGCGGACTCCTTCCCTACCTCCTTTCACATGCACTTCCTTGGACAGGTCAGTGGTTTAAGACTCTCAGATGCAGGACCACATCTCTGACTCAGCACACGCTACGAGCCGCATCACTGTAGCAAATGTAGTTTGACGCGTCAGTGACAGGAGCAAGAAAAACAGAATAGTCACTGACGTTCACTATGTGTCTGGTGTAGCAGTCAGGGCTTTCTGTGAATTGACTTACTTTCATTTAAACCTCAAAACAGCCGATGGTGCAGTTATCAGGGCCCCATTTTGCGAATGCATCAATCGAAGGTTAAACAGCCTTCTCAAGGTGGCGAAGCTGCATTCAAGGTCAAGCGCAGAGGCTGGAGGGGTGAGGTTCAGCCCCTGCGAGTGTTCAGGGTGGGCCAAGTGGACGCTAGGGTGTGGGGTGGATGGGATTAATCACCCCAAAAGGGCAGCTGAGTTCCTGGGAGAGAGGCCATAAACGGAGTGGGCAGTGACCCTCACTGCAGTCAAACTGCCGGGTTTCCTGCCACTGTGGGGGTCAACAGGAAATATGGGAATCAACCAGGGCCCAAGCTCACACACACCATTGCCAGTAATCTGGGCTCCATTCCCTCACCAGTGCACGAATGAAGGACTGTCCTCCCGTCTCTCTGCCACGCAGACCCAGGAGCTGCTGCCGACCCGTGTCCCTGGCACAGGGTGTGAGGCCTGACTCTCAGTACCGCTGTCACTGGCTGAATGGACAAACACAAAGAGGGACAGACAGATAAATGATGGGAGGTTTAAGGTAGAGAAAAGGGCATGCATACATTTTTTCCCATTATCTCTAAGTTGAAACTTCTCTCAGAAGACTGTGGTTGCAGTATTTCAAGGTCAAACAGTGATCCCCGATGACTAACATTAAGGGCGTCCCAAGGCCAGGAACACAGCATGCTTCAATAAACAGATAAGAACGGCGTGTAAGTTGCATATCAATAATTCAGAGTCCCTCAAGTGTTCAATAAACCTGTTGTTCTCTTCGGTAACCTAATTTCTAATGCTTACTTACTTTGCAAACCTTTAAATACTTTAAATTTTAATGAAAGTAATAAATGCACATGTTTAACATATAAAGGAGCGAAGAAGGCTGATTAGACAGGGAGAGATACTAATGAAGGGAGAGACAACGTAGTGGGGGCAAGGCATGAAGGAGGGGACATAGTGGAAAGACAGAGGAGATGAGGGGAGGGGCCCCTTAGCCAGCCTCCCCACCTCCAGACCTGCTCTTCAGAAGGAACCACTTCAACTGGCTCTGAGGTCAGACCTCCGGAAGTCACTCCCACACCTTGCCATAAACCTAACACACCTGTTTGATCAGTTTCCGTGCTTTTCCTGCTGACGTGTAAGGACATCTCCCATACCATTATCCCAGCTCCCAGTACAGTCACATCGGAGTCCGTAGCATATTTGCGGTTGTTTCTCCAGAAATCATGACTCATAGCATTTCCCCAACGAGGAGGAGGTGACCTTGATGTCGTGCCATGCACGTGATGGTGGCCATAGGGTTTCCCTCCTTTCCTCATGCTCTCCTCTGCTGTTGACAGACACTTTCTGTGTTAAGGTTGACAACACTTTCAGTCTAATTTTACTCATAATTAAGTCTCTTGTGCTTTGCTTATAGAGCCTAGAAAGCTGAAAACTAATTAACCTGAATTAGTTACACAGCTAATCACTGTAACAGATAAACTCCAAAAAAAGAGTAGCACAAACACAATCGTTTGCATTTGAGCAGCTACTCAGGACCCTAGGTGCAAGGCTCTGCCACCCTGACCCAGTGACTTCCATGGCCGTCCTCGGTCATCCGACTCCAGCCACAGCCTGGAGGACTAGCATAGGATTTACACAGGAGTCAGCAGCACCTGGTCACAGACCCCCCATCCCCTGAGGTGGGAAGTGCCCTAGGCAGGCCTACACCCTGCAGTTCGTCACACCCACACCCCTGCATTAGGGGACCCTGTGCCCAATTTGTCTCGAGGTCAGGCTTTTTCCACTCACAGGACAGGCCCCTAGTACCAAATTACAGAGATTTTTTTCTTTCTTGCACTTTACCTAGTGTTCACACCAGCCCTTGTTTTACTGAACTTGGGCCGTGCATCATTATGCAGTGTTTTCCTACAGTTTCTAATTGCCTTTTCGTATTGAGAGAGGAAATACCAACTCTTGTCACCATGATGCCATGAACTGCAGGCAGCACTCAGTCTTATGCTGTTTCCTCTGCTGTCTCTGGTTGGACCAGGTCCCATACTTGGAGTGCAACTTCTTGTCTCATTTTGGAGGGGCTACTTTTTTTCCCTGCATTTTTCACCTTTTGTGGCCACTCATTTCCCCCTTTCAAGATAAAATGCATCTACTTAGGGACCTTGTCCTAGTGTGCACTCCACCCACTCATCGCTTCTACCCTCGCATCCTTGCACGGGTCAGAGAAGGGAATGGGACACTGCAGGGAATGGAGTAATATGACCACGGCATGAAAGTGACAGTGTAGGAGCCTGAATACGGAGTTTGATGGTGTTCAGAGTATTGCCGGATGATGTATTTTGGGAAATATCTCTTGCTTCTGCCTAACAATGTAGAGGGTGTGTGTGTGTGTGTACACCACAGGTTAAGTTTTTAACATATTTTAAAGGTGCTTTCTGAATAACCAAAAGAATACTACTTCCCGACATATGGATGCAAGCTCTGTAGTAAAAACTACAATGTAACTCCTAGTTGAGATAAATCATTAACTGTTACATAGGAGATAGATAGATAGATAGCTAGATAGACAGACAGACAGATTGGAGAAGCTTTAGAAATATTAGGGCCACCATCATTTTACGATAAGGAAGTTGGCGATTTGGGGCGTTGTCAATAAGCGCCAATGTAAGTATTGAGAAATGTAAATTCTGAGTTGTTTTGCCTCTGGCAACCTGTGTGTCTTCTTTCAGGGCCTCAGTTTTCTACCTGTTAGTAATGCTGGAGAATTATATAACCACTACCCTGTCCTGCCCTAAAAATCTGAGGCAATATCTGGGATTTGGGGAAGGAAGATGGAGAAAAGGGGGAGAGAAGCCGAAGTTTGGAAAGTTTTGTTCATGTACAATAGATTTTTGAAGGGAGGTAAAATGAAAGGTCAGCAAAGGTTGATTAATAGAAGAAAGAAACGTGTTTCTATGCTGAAACAGAATGTAAATAAAAATCAAATCACTAAAGAAAAATGTTTAGATTGTGTATGAACGTGAGTGGAGCCAAAAGCATGGAGGTGGCGTTGCCTTGATCTTCAGGTAGATGCATTTTCTTGAAAGGAGCAAGGATGTGATTCTAGTCTCATGTGTTTATGGAATTTTGAGGTGCCCACTAAGAGCTGGAGCTTGTTCCTCTCCCTCAGATATTGGCAGGCCTCTGTGATGGCTTCAACAAATGAAATCTGGCGTAACCACGCTCCCTGCTGGCTGAGCTAGGTCACAGACGTCAGTGCAACTCCAGCTGATTCTCTGTCAACACATTTTGCCCCGGGCTCTGCCAGCCATACTGTGAGGAAGCTCAGACCTTGCAGCGAAGCCACAGGAGAGTGTTCCAGCCTGAGATCCAGCTAAGGGGTCAGCCAAAGTCAGCATCCACCCTGGGTGGTGAGTGGACACATGAATGCCCCCAGCTGATGCCACATGGAGCAGTGCTCAGCAATACCTGTAGAGCCCTACCCATGTTGTAGATTCATGAGGGAGATGAAGCTCTGAGGTGTTGAGGGGGTTTGTCCCTTAGCCAAAGCAACTGGATCAAAAAACTGATACCTATAACTTATAAAGGGGAAGAAGTTTCATCTCTAGGGGTGAAACAGCTGTGCCTGGTACATGTTTGATTATTATGTCAAAACTAAGTTAAACTGAGGCCTACAGATAACTTAGATCTCTGTAACTTCCTCCAGACAAGGGGCAGAGCCAACAAGGAATGCTCACCCAGCAAAAGAAGTGCTTAGAATATTGCCCACCTAGCACATAGGAAGAGTTATCTGGTATTTATTAAATAAGATGAAAACCGGTGCATCTTTTATGCATAGTTATGGAGAAAGGAGACGAGAACATCTCTCAAGGCCACGGGTCCCGCGAAGGCATTCGTAAAAGTCGCCTTCTCGGTGTCTGCTCCAAGGCCCTGGGTAGCAACAGCCAGTGTCTACCCCGACAGCACTGTTTTAAAATAGGTCCCAAATCCCGGGCCATGTGCCAATTGTGTTGCCAAATTATACCTTAAAATTTAATAGGATGGTTAAGCAGACAGACACACTGGGTGAACTCCAGACCTAGCCACTTCTATGGAAATGAATACCCATCAGCCAATATCCAGAATGAAGAGTGTCATAATGGATCATTTGCACCCAGGCCAAAGATATCATACGATTCTCCATTTCATCTCCTGAGCCCAGTGACTCCAAGGACAGAGCATCTGTTTGCTGTGTGTGAGCCAGCCTGGACCCCCAAGTTAGGGAGCAACTATTTACAGGTCTCTGAGGGATTAAAAAAATGCTTTACTTTAACAAAATACTTCTGCAGCTGGGCATTATTGTGGGGAAAACTTGTGAGGCAGTGTCTTTCAAGTTTTTAAAAATTTCTTTTTAAGAGCAGCCACATCCATGATTGTACTCGACGCCATAAAATGGGCCTTTTCTAAACTCTGTGTCTACTTGGTGTCCAGCACACCCTGGGAACGGAGGTGAGTGTCGACACACAAAACTAGGGAGAAATAATCTTCCCGCTTAAAGGATGCCAGCCCAGGAGAGAGAGGAGGATAAGTGCTTGGGGAAGGATGATAAAGAATTGGAAAAAGCTCTCTGGATACCACGTTCATTTTCAGGGACTTTTAAACAAATACTAATTTATTATTTTCTGCCCAATACTGAATGAGAATTAAGTACTATATATCACAGTTTCGCCTACTTAAAATAATTCATCCACAAAGTACATCCAAATTTCTAAATTGAAATATACATATTTCAAATGAAATCTGTGTTTATATGCAAAATATATACATATATATGTATTTATGTATATACATATATATACAAATATATGTATATATTTTGTACATATATGTATATGCGTACCTGAGGACTATCAGTAACTACCAAGTATAACCTATTGTTATGGACTGAATTTTGTCCTCCAAAAAGCGATATGTTGAAGTCCTAACCCCCAGTATTTCAGAATGTGAACTTATTTGGAAATAGAGCCTTTGCTGGTGTATTCATTAAAATTGTGTCATACTGGTTGGTGTACGGTGGGTTAGGGTAGTTCATAATCCAATATGACTGGCGTCCTTGTAAGAAAGTGGCCCTGTGTAGTCAGAGACACGGGGGAAGGGCGTGTGAAGACGAGGGCAGTGATTAGAGGGATTGGCTGCAAGCCCAAGAAACCCAGGATGGCCGCCAGTACCAGAATCTAGGAAGAGTTGAGGAGGGATCCTCCTTTACAGGTTTCAGAGAGGACGTGGCCCTGGTGACACCCCAATTTTGGGCTTACGGCCTCTGGAATTGTAAGAGAATACATTTTTGTTGTTGGAAGCCACCCAGGTGGTGGCACTTTGCCATGTCTTCCCCAAGACACTGAGGTCCCTCTGAGGGAAACATGGCTCATTGGTGATAGATGCAGAAGCCAGTGCCCAAGTGTCTCTGGACTGAGCACACCACAATTCTCTACCAGGGAGCAAATGACTTGGCCTCTCTGCACCTACATCCCCTCTTTGTAGCTCGTGCAGGTGGGAACAATATTAGGAAGCTCCTGTCCTCTTTTGAGCACACACGTGTTTTGTATGAGCAGCACTTGGCCCAGAACCTGGCACCTAAGAGGTCAGTGGAATAGTATGTGCCCCCCCCCACCCTCTTTGGCATTTTGACCACCCCCTCTGCTGCTTCTCCCCTGCATTATAAACACTGTCAGAAGCGGTGGCCAGAACAGCCCTGCATTCCGTGAGCGAGAGCATATCGTTGTTAAATCCAAGAGCAGGAAAGTATTTTCTTCTCCTTTCAATACAAAAGGTCAAGCAAATCCTTGGCTTATCACTGTTTAGCATAAATTCAGCCACTCAGCACCTGGGCGATTAGATAAGGCGTGGGGTTCTTGATAAAACATCTGCTCCTGGGTAAGACCCATCTGAGATCCAGTCTCAGCAAAGAATAGTTACCTGCTGTGTACGTTTGAGTAGTTTTACAAAATTGTATATATATATATATACAATTATATATATATATATAGGGTAGTTCATAATCCAATATGACTGGCGTCCTTGTGAGAAAGTAACCTTATGAAGTCAGAGACATTGGGGGAAGGCCGTGTGAAGGTGACTGTGTGTGTGTGTGTGTGTGTGTGTGTGTGCATAAATTTGTAAAAATGGAGTTTTGTTTGCTTTCCAATTTTCTTACAAGAAATAAGCGATGTCAGGATACAGAAGGTGCCTAATGCTGGGCCTAGTATACAGCAGATACCGCTAATGTTTTCTATTTGACACATTAAAGAATAATACTTCATCCTTTTAATACTTTTAAGCTTACCAAGTGATTTCACACTGGCTGACTTGGTTCTGTGCGGAAAACCAGGTGGGAAGTCCACCTCAGTGACAGAGAAAGGAGAGAGGAGGAGGTCTGGGGAGAAGACCGACAGGCCCAGCCTCCGAGGGCAGGAGCTGGTGGGACCAGGATGTGTGCCTCAGTGTGCGGTGGCCTCGTTCAGGGCCCCTCCTGCCATGGCCTTCTTCTCTCTCACAAAAGCATTTCCTGTCCCTTAGTCTTTATTTTTTCAAATGGTTCTGGAGAACCTACATTAATTTACTTGGTAATTATATAATTGATAGAAAACGGACTGCTTATCTTTAAAATACAAAGGGGGATCAAAAAACCCTGGAATTTATTTAATCAGGGCAATTTTTCCAAGGCTCAGAACAGTTTTTGAACTCATGGAGGAGTAGGGAGGATGGAACATGGGGGTTGTAATATTTTAGGTCAAAAATATGTTGAAAAAGTCTTCAAAAAAAATTCAGCGAAGCTGAACGCAGCCTCTCACAACTTTAGGTGGTACACTGATACAGATGGGTTCCTGGATCTCCCACCTAGTGGACGAAGCCTGTACTACAAGGAGGCTGCCCTCCAGAAGATAATTTCATTTTGGGAGGGGTGGGGGGTGGGGTTTCCCCTTGTAAACTGCTCTCAGAGTGTTTATTTGCTGTGAGTGAGTGTGTATCTGAGTGTGAGTGAGAGTGTGCAACTGTGCGTGTCTGTACATGAGTGTGTGTGTGTGTCACAGTATGTGTGTCCTTCTAAAGGCAATGGGTGACGTTGAATGCTAATTGTAATTAATGGACCTGACCTACTTGAGTGCAGAACTTATCACATTTATACTCTTAGACAGTAAGGACGAACAATTTAGTGTTAAAAATTGCAAAAACTACTTAAAAAGATTGCTCTTCCTCAGTGGGGGCGGTGGCGGAAGGTGCACTCAATCTACCAGGGCCTCTGTTTATTTCCTGCTGCCCATGATTTGCTTATGTTTTGCTTCTGTGAACATCCCTTCTTACCAGGAAGATTTGCTTGTCAAAATCTCACCCAGCCCTCCGGTGGCCCTGCCCAGTCATCACACTCGCCTCAGACCAGGGGTTGAGGGGAGCGGGGCGGGGGAGGGGCAGGGGCTGCCTCTGTGGGGCGCATTCTTTCTGCAGCTCACGGGCTTGTCAGCTTCACGGAAAAACAGCTGCGCGAGGTCCCCTGCTTTAGATAAGTGTTTCTAAAGAGGTGGTTCCTGAATTTGTCGTGCCCTGCCTGGACACTGTGACAGGCCTCTGATTTACTCACTTTCACTTCACTGGTAGTGCATCACCCATGCAAATGTTTTTGGTGTTAACGTGCACCACGTCCGTGTGCCCATCTAACCCTCCAGAGAAAGTCAGCCTATAGGGGCCCCAGCTCAGGTTTCAAGGTTCTAAGAAGCCTTCACATGCTAAGGGCCCAGGTGACTGAAAAGCCTGGGCCAGAGTCATCTTTAAATCCCTCTTTTCTCCTTTTTTTTTTTCTCTCTTCCATCAAACAGGACTAAGACATAGCTCAGAGTCATACTGAGGGTCACAGGAAGGTGACCTGGCCCAATGTCTCGCAAGGAGGGATCACCGATGTGTGATCAGTAATTCTGATAGAAGCAGAAAGTAGGCGCCTGCCGCTGGGCCACCCAGCTGACCACGGAGGCCACATTCACTTTAATGCTGAGTCTCAGCACGTTTACTGAAGAAGCTCTCCGTGGGCTGGTAGCAGTGGAGTTCCCTTGAGTTCCAGAGGACATCATCTTGATGTTTTCTCGATAAGAGACCGTGAGAAGTCTCCGGTGACCTTACTCACTAGCCCTTCCCTCTTGCCAGGACGTGGTTCCTGCAGGTTCTGGTTGGTTTGCTACCTCAGTTTTCTCCTGCTCCTGACTCGGCCTGGCCACGTCGCCCTGAGACCCATGCCGGGCCTTGCACTGCCCATTGTCTGGGCACAGGGCCTATTCATTCTGGTTTCATTCGGGTGGCGCTGCCAGAACAAACACCCACCGCCAGTTGGAATCTGCCTCTAAGAGAAGAGGCAGCTCCTGTGTGTCCAAGATGCCCTGAGTTTTCAAGGGCATCAGCTCCTTTACTATAATGGGGGAACTCTGGCAATTGGATTCTCTCCTTCTTTGGGGGCTTACCGTTGTTCCTGATTACTGAAGGGTTAGCTGGTGTTCAACCAGTGTTTTGGCTGAAATTTTCTTGTATTACAAGAACATCTTCTAAGTTACCTTGTATTGATTCAGCATTCACTTTGTTGCTGTAAGACTTTGACTGTTTTCCAGAATTCTGACCAATGTTCAGATAGTTCCTTTTAAAAAAAAATGTTTTTTAAATGTTTCTGTGAATAGACAGGAGTATCGAGCTGCCTGTTCCGTTATTTTGATGTATCATTCTCCAAAGCAGCCATGCTAAACATAGTCAGTCATTTTTTTTTTTATTTCCCAGAAATGGTCCATGGGCTTTCATTTGTTCTCAGGTGCATATCATTGCTCAAGTATTCTCAGGATAGCTTCAAAATTATAGGAGAGCTGCATTTATGTTCAGATTGTAATTGCATGATTAGGCGATGATTTATAATAATAGATTCACAAATTAGGGTAAATTAAATGAGTAAGTTTAGTTCTATACAATGATTACTTAAAGGTTCAACTCAGCGACCCCAATGAAATATAGTCTTATTTTACAAGTACATATTTTGCATTATTGAGGTCATGACTTGCAGCCAAAATACATTTATTTCTACATAAAGTCTAAAATTCTTTTTTTTTTTTGTCTTGGCACAGGCTTATGGAATGAAAATTAGTATATCCTCGTGACAAAATTGTCTTACCAAAGAAAATATGCAAAATGTATGTTTAATACCTAGTCATGTGATGTGAACTATTTATTCCTTGTATGATTTTAGTGTGATTTTACAATCTAAAACATTAGGTTGTATTCATTTTTCTATTTAACCCTAAATGCTCATACACAAAGATTAATGGAACTAGCAGTATTTTAGCAAACATTATAGTCAAGACAAAGAAATCTATATAACAATAAATTTGAAAATTAACCTCCAAAAATTTCTGTCTGGGAAAAAAAAATTACAAAAGTAAAGCCAGAACTACTACTTATTCTATATATCTCAGAAAATAATGTAAAATGCCTAGTAAATGTGTGTGAAAATGTATGATGAAGCTATCATACCACAAGGTGGCAGATTAAGGCCACTAAACCAATATTTTCTTCAGTACTAACACTATTTTCCTTGTGTGTACATGTTGACTTTTTGCAGGTTTTTTAATAAAATAATACAAATGATGTACATTTTGGATGTAAATTGATCATTGGAGCTCTGGTATAAATCAAACATTATGTTTCAATAAAGAATCCTCATTCTGTTTTGCTTTAAGATATACTACTTATTTTTCTTAAAAAAAGAGAATTATATTCTATTATTTCAATGTTTGTGTAAGAATTTCCCTGAAATCCTCAAATCTTCTATGTATTCAATAAACATCAAAGTGCACACAGAAAACTTGTGGCTTTATTTCTAAACAAAATTCATATTTTGACCATGTTTGAAATCATGAGACATTTAGAATTGCTAAAAACAAAACAAATAAACTGGAAAAAAACAGAATTGAGACATTATTACTTTGGAATCAGTGTACTTTAAATTTACTGTTATTATTTAAATTCCCTGAATCTCTGCCTGAATAATTGTTTTCATCTTGACTATTCAGTACTCTGATATATTTTTGTGATCCCAGGATATAAACAGATCCCAGGTTCTGTTTTTATTTTAAATATATGATGCTGATGGTAATACAAGTGTAAACATGTCTAAATTCACCAAATTGTATACATTATTAGTTAATTACATACATTGTGTGCAATGTTTTTACATACCAATTATACCAAAATAAAGCTGGAGGCAAAGTTTTATTCTTTAATAAATAAATAAAATATATGATACAAGTGCTGAGAAAGAGCCTAGCCATAAAATTTTTTTAATGTGTTCTCCTAGGGCACTAAAGATGTTCAAAGATTCTGTGTTGTAGAAACTACATGTGGTACTATAGCTGCAGAGTGAGACTGAGACTATATTTTAAGGACAACTATCTCCTGAAAAGAAATGCCTGAGTAACCCAATCAGCCTTAGAAAACTTCACAGATTTTAAAATAAGGGCTTGTTATTATTTGATTTAACATTTATAAAGATAAAAATTCCAGCCTTTTTGAAGATAACATGGACTTGAAGGGAGAACAGAATTTGGATCATAGAAACACCAGTGTGGAACCCTTTCCAATATTCATGGCAAAAGATGAATGAAGATTCAGACATGGACAGTGAAGGGCGCAAGCACAGGTAGGTATGGAAAATTCATAATCGATCAGTAATTTCAAAGATCACTTATTATTCATTCAACACATTAATTGAACCCCTACACTTTTAGGCATGCTTTTAACATTAGATTACAATTTTGAAGAAGACAAAATCAAAAGAATTACAGAGCTTATCTTCTACTGAGAATACATACAAACACCGTGATTCTGTGTTCCAAGCAGATGGAACTAAAATTGCAAAAGCATTAAAGCTAACGTGTTTTAAATACAATAAAGAGACCAAAGTTAATATACAGAAATTAAGAAGGGAGAGGACATTAGGATATACCTTTATAAATCACTTACTAATTTATGTACCAATATTACATAGACATTGGATGTATAGAGGTGAAAAAAATGTAACCCCCTTTGACATGTCTTACAGTTTGATAGTGAACTTGCTATATTGGGAGAGAGGTAGGAACCTATTATGTAGGTAAGAGAAATACCTGTGGGCGTGAACAAGGCAAGAAGAGTGTACGAAGTGGTTTCTTGGTAAAGGCAGGTTGTTCTATTACAATGCCATTAACCTAGATAAAAATATCACAAAAGAAGCAGTTATTGGTGAAACGGGATGAAGAATTGCAGTAATAAGTTCTGCTTTCAAGATATAGAGTGTACCATACTTTGGGACTACTAGGAAAAGATATTATTGCAAATTAAAATCTTAAGAAACAATGTTTCATATTTTATCAGTATTTTAAAGCTAGGGTATAATTAGAATGAGCGAGATGCACAGTCCTATTGAAATTAAAGGGAAGATCATATTTAGTTAAGAAACCAGAGACAGACTTTTGGAGTACATATACTAACTGATATATAGCATCAAGAATGGGTAGGGTATCGGGAGAAGTAAAGTATGTTATGGAGAGAAAGTTACTCAAAGTTGAAAGGAAAGCATAGATACAATTAAGGAAATTTAAAAAGTATAAAAGGGGAGCTGTTTTAGAAACGGTATACGTTTGCTTGTGCATAGGATACCAAGAAGTAGGATTACAATTATTTAACAAATGCATTCATTCAACTAGGGGAGTATATTTTTATTTATTCAGTCAATACTCATATTTTCATCTAATGTGTGTGGATTCAATGATAATGCAAAGATAGATTAAGGCAGGAGAGAAGCAAAACAGGAATTAAAGTCCTACTTCTAAGGTTAGAGCACAGAGGTTGTATTCCAGAGTAAGATGAAAAAAGTCAGGCTCGAACACCAATAGTCTGTCTGAGTAATCAGGCATCAGGATAAACAGTTCTCTAACACAAAGTACCCCATGGCTCTTCATGATTTCTCTGGGCCCAGTAGTTTTACAGTAGTTCAAAAAGTATAAGTACATCAATAAAAGGCAGGTCTTAACTCAAAAGATGTAATGTCACGTGATGCCCAGGCTAGACTGCAGTGCTGGCATAGAAATGTATAGACTTCATAAATTACTATTGCACACCAATGTATTTGGTTGAGGTTGAAGGAGTAGCCTTTGTAACTAACCCTGAGTTGCTATGGTTAGTATGGTGGACATCTTCATGCACCAAAAGACTGGAAGAAAGGTTCAACTATCAGAGGAAAAGGAATGTGGTCACAGACTATGAAGAGGAGTATGAGTCAGTAATCATGTGTGCAACCTTCTCTTGTTATATACAAGCAGGTGCAGAGTAACATCATCAATCTGAATCAAGATTTTGGAATGAAGGTTTTGGTGGGGCAGGGTGAGCAAAACAGAGAGCAATAATAAATAGTCTTTCATATTATTTAGACTTTGCCATAACTAGGAGAGTTCTAAAGGGACATATAAGTGAGAACTTATAACTCAGAGAAATGGTCATATGGTAAATAGTGGCATTGAAGTATGTAGAAGATGCTAATTTCACTTCTGTCCTCTGTAGCAAAGGGCAAAAAATGCCTTTGAATTTGCCAGTTCCCTCTGGCTGAACACTGTATCACAGTCCATATTTATACAGCTCCATCCTCACTTCATTCTTAATCTCTATTTACATGGCACTTCACGAGGAGGTTTTCACTCACAAATCTATCTGCAGTAACTACCAGTCATGACTGTCGCTCTACCCTAGTTGTCTTCATAATGCACTTATCACTTCCAGGTTTTATACTGTGCATGCTATTTGCCTGCGGCTATTAATCTGAAACAGTTCAATAATAATTTGGAAGGCAGGGCAGATGGAGTAGATAGCAGTGTTTGTCTCAATCTAGCCATGTTACAATTATAAAAATTGATTGCCATTAATTTTACAACAAAGTTATTGTTAAGGAGCAAAATATTTGTGCCTGTTTCAATGATCAGAAGAACAAAATTTCCTTAGTTCAATTATCAATCGTAAAGTCATAATGTGAAATTATGCTCTGATTTTGATCTATCTGTAGCTGCAATTTCCAATTTATTTTGGTAACCATTAAGGCAGAAGCTGACTTCACCTTTCCCTTTACTTTCTGATTTCAAATAATTGGATTCTATAAAATATCTGAAGACTGTGGCTTATTGTAGGTGTTGATCAAAGAGGCAGAGATAGTTAGACCAGGCAGCACGTTGTGTGGTTCATTTGATGTCACATCTTTGGTTAAATATATCCAGCATTCTGACATTTAGCAATAACTGAGACAAAAGAGATTGTCATTCCTTTCTGAACTGCTGCTAGTCACAAAATATGTCTATTACCTCCTGCCTTCCCTTGTAAACTTATGTTCATCACCGAATGTTACTTACATTTAGTAATTAGAGATATTTACAAGATAGCACATTTTATTTTTCACTTTATTATTGTTCTATTCAAAGTTTTCAGTGGGGGCTGACATTGAGTTAACAAGCTTTTACAGTGAGAAGCTTTACAGGGGGAATTCAGCTAGAATCTCAGGTTTCCAGGGAGAACGTCCAGCAGCTAAACTGTTAAGGTAATTACAAGGAAAGAGAAGTGAACTGAAGCAGTTTGTCAGAGCAAGAAATCGTAGATCTAACCTAATTGAATTCTCTGAATAATAATAAAAAAATTCATCAGCTAAAACACAGAGAGGAATTTTAAGCCAAATTCTAAGCCACTGGCAATAGCTCATTATAATAAGCCACTAAGTAAAATGATTTAAATGTGCTGAATGTTAAACAATCCCTAATATATAAATACTATGAGTTTTAATAAATATTATAATCCTGGACTATTTAAATACAAAGAGAGATATTAAACTTTGCTCTAATATTTCTAATTTTTGCCAATTTTTAAAAGCATAATTAAGGAGATTTATTTTTCCACTAATACATGAAGAGTTACACATAGGTTATTTATTTAAGTCAATTGATTATTCAGGAAAATAATCCATAAATTAAAGGAGGATTTACTTTAACATTTGTTACACACTAGAAAGTGAGAACAGATAGTTTTTGTGTTTATTTTATATAAATTTGAATCTTAGATGTAATTGTTTCATGTTTCACTTACTATGCTTTAAATGTATCCTAAAGAAAATATTTCTAAAAAATATTTTAATGATATTTTAGATATATAATAGCTTAACATATTACCTGCAAAAATTGCCTGTCTTGCTTTCAAACTGACCATGGATTTTTTTTAACACATCATGTAGAAAATTTGTTATTAATTCATTAAATTTGTTTAACAAATTATTCCTCCCAGTTCCCAACAATTTTGGAAAAGCAAAATAATTAAAAGCTTATAATTATTTGAATCTCCTTCATTATGTATATATTTAATGAGTATGGGAATGTGGAAATAAAATTTTAGTATTTGCATATTGTGGCATATACTGTGGATTAGTTGTCTTTACAGACAAGTAATCAGAGAGGACAACAGATAAGCCTCCTATCATAACATTAATTCATTCCATTAGATTTGCATCTAGTATCTTTGACCAGCAAGGCATTGATTGTCATGTTTATTACAATATTCAAGAAGCTGTCAGCCAAAGTTAAGAGAATCTGATGGATCCTTAACTACAGAAAGGAGTGATTTCTGGAAATGCAATATCTAATGCTGCAAAGTATATTGATTTGAGTTTACTTCCAATAATTTTTTTCAAAAACTGACTTATGGGCTTATTAAAATGCCTAATATTAATAAAACTTTGAAGGCTACTAACAATTATAGGTAACGTGTTCAGCTGGAAACACTTCCATTCATCCAATTTACTCCCTGGTAAAACTACCTAACTCCTTAAATTTCAAAACAGGAAAAGCCCTACGGCATGAATAAAGATCCCTCAGTTTGTAGAAAGGGCCTAGTTTATATTACCTTTTATGTAACGGATGATTAAAAATAAAATTTTCATTAAGCTCTCCCATAAATAGCTTGTCTCTTTTCTTTTTACCATCCATTCATAATTACTTGCAGATTTTTGGGGTACAATTAAATGCACATTCATTTTATGTCATTTTTATAATGAAATATATAGGAACATTATGTCACATGGATTTGAGTGTATATTCTGTTACATCACAGATCAGAATTCTAGGAGATTTTAATTATTACCTTCCTGGGTTTACAGATATGAAATTACTCTGGATGTGTGCAGAGCCAAAAATTAGGCTTTTATGGCATATGAACCTTCCAGAGTTCAGTTGACACTGGAAAATTTGACCTAGTTTCACTGATGAAAAATATAATATGATATTGAGTATGTAAACTAGACATAAAATGACAAATATAATATATAATTCCATCTTGCACAATAGCCAATCAATTTATATGGCTTTAGTAACCAAAATAATTAACTGGTTTATATTCTTAAGGAAAAAAACAATGGTCTTATAGTTTATTTTATAGGTATTGCTGAAATGGGAAGTGAAAATGAATAAAGAGTTATGACTTTTCCAGTTCAAGATGTTAAACTGAGCACACAAAGCTTTATTGGATTTCTAAACAGAAGTCAACTTATGGAAAAAATAAAAGACAAGTAGAGTCACAAAACAGAGCCACGGTTTTGTCAATGTAAAAAGAAAGATGGAGGTGACCACTGTGGAAAGTAGAGGAAGAAGTAGGGCAGGGTGCAACTATTTTTGTAACAATTGAAAATCAAGAGATGATAGCAAAACTGTTGGATCCCAAAATGAATTTTAAATAAATTATTTAAATATACAAAGATAAACAACAATGAAAAGAAGAGGAAAATAGAGAAAGGAGAAAAGATATGGTACAATATAGTAATCATAATAACCACCAAAGGACTAAACAAAATAAAAAAGAAATAATTGAAAGAAGTTGATTATGGAAGTGGTGGGCATAAGGGAGAAGTGTGAGGAAACTGCTCTTTCTCATTATAATCCCTACTGTGCTATTCCATTTTTAACACAATGAGTGCGTGCATCATTAGAGACCGAGGCTAAAATCACCCACACTCTCACATTACTAATTACTATGTAGGACTGAGAAAGTTGGACAGTAAAAAAGATTGATAGAAAATAAACAATTCATTTACATTTTGCTATTGGACCACCAGAAAGATGAACAAATGGGCCCAAAATTCAGCCCGAAATATGGCTGGAGGTAAAAATGGCAAAACTGAAGTGGTCCTACTTCAGGCACATCATGAGAAGGCTGGGTTCTTTGGTTACAACAATAACACTGGGAAAAGATAGCAGGAAAAGAAGAAGACCAAACATAAGGTAGGCTGGCTCCATGAAGAAGCCATAGACACGAGTTTCCAGGAGCAGGGCTGCTGAGGATGGCACCGCGGTGGGCATCGCTCATTCACAGGGTTCTCAGGAGCGGGGGCCAACCCACCAGGGCATAACACGCAAGACACATATACACATGCTGCTTCGTAAAATTAACAACGTTACAAGCTCTGCTTACTTTAGTAGCTACCCGACCTTAACCCATGCACTCTGAGTCTGGTGAACGTGAATAAGTCCCATGGAAAAATGACGAGCTATCTTGAAAAATGGATAAAAGTTGAAGGGGATAGTAAATCCATTTTTAAGTTTTTTATGACCAAATGTCTTCATTACTCATATTGAGATACAATGACCTGTGTTTGTATAAAAGAGTATCCAGTAGGATAATTTCTCTATTTCAGATAAGCACCTCGAAGTATCACGTAACAGACCTACATGGAAAACAGGATGACTTTGAAAATAAGTTTTTTCAACACAACTTAAAAACAGTCTTTGTGAATGGGGATTCATATTGTTTAATATCTTTCAGTAGGTGCTAGCACAGTTGTAAACAGAATACAATGTGTATAGAAATTGCTCAGTGTATAATTAAAGTTTCCGAGTATTAAAAGCTAAACAAATCCAGCAGTACTACATAAACATTTTATTAGTAATGACCGCCTGGCAATTATAGACCTGCTTCACCATCCTGACAAAATAAATTTCAACAAAGATTCAATCCTTGAGATAATCATTGCAGAAAACATATAAAGGAAGCACTGATTTATTCATGCACATCATTTTGGAGTGAAACCTTCAAAGCTGTCATCTGTGAATATAAATGACAATCATATTCATGAATATGAAACAAAGATTAACGCTATTTCTGATTGAAGCGGCATGCATAATATTAGCATTAGAGGGTGCCGTGAGCGCGAGAAGGAGGAGATGCTAACACGCCTTTAGACGGAGGAATAACGAAGGTTTTGCTCTGATGGGACTGGCTACGGCTAACTTGCTCTGTGCTAGGCTGAATATGTGCCACCAGACAGACTTGTATGAATCACTGCTGCTTGATCAGCACTTCTCTTGAGTAGTGAATCAATACATCTGATTCTAATTCCAGGAAGTCTTTGTTTTCACAGATTCTAAGAAACTCTACCACCTTTAGAATTATGTGGCAATCATATAACTTTAGTAACTCAAAAAGTAGAAATTTAAATTTAATGTCGTTTAATTTTATATGAAATAAATATGATAACCTATCTCAAAAAGCTACAAACCCAAACTTAATCCAAACAATTAGTCTGAATTACAACTGTAATGGACATGCAATAACAAAAGATACTAAAATTGAAATAACATGAAAACTAGTTACATATTCTTGAGTCTTATACTTTGTAATTTGAAAAAGTCATGAACAACTATATATGTTCTCTATATATTTCATTTTTGATTAGTAAAGAATAGTTTAAATATGTATTCAATTAAAATGGTTGTACAACAGTCATCTATTCAGTCTACTTAAACTTAAAAGCATCTGGAAAGAGCAAAGAGCCAATAGGTCCTTTAACCAAAATAAGTGAAAGAAAAGTAGAAAAAAAAAACCCCTGAATTCTTAATATCTTCTGTTTTAAGATTAGCTAATTTGACTAAAATTATCATTTTTATAATGAAAAACAACCATCTTGCATTTTCTTATAGTTGCTTGGGCTATTTTTATTTTTGTTTTAGTCTCAAAATTATTTAAAATTTTAAATCTTTTTACTCAGAGACACACCAGTGTGAATGCTAAAGTTAGCACATAGCATTCTTTCAGTTATGACGGTCTTTTGCAGGACTGAACAGCTCAAACTTTGTACATTCTGAAGGACTTTAGAGTTGCTCTTTCTTTGGCTCTGGGGAGATCACCTTTAATAATATTGTGAAGTACTCACTATATTTTAGGTTCTTTGGAACTTCATCAAAAACAAATCTAGGTACATTGTTGAAATTTAAATTATCTATGAAATATATTTAAAGTATCTTTTGAATAGAAAATTTATCTTAGGAAATCTACTTCTACAATACATAAATAAAACCCAAAAATTATCTTCTTTCTTTATAAAAAAATTGTGTTTTTAGTTAAATGAATTAATGTAATGGCAGAAAATACCAAACTAAGAAATGTGTTAAGCTCACATTAGGTGAATAATTTTTTTGTGTGAATATAAATTGAAATGCTATGAGAGAATCTTCATTTACACTTCACCAAATGTGCACATCGATATGATTTGCAGGAAGCTTTTTCAGAATACTCGATAAATAATCTCAAAATTAATGCTCCAGGACCATATTTGAAGTATAAAACTTAAGATCATGTCCCATTGCCAGATAACCAACTTAAAACTGAAATGGTACTGCCAATTATATTAACTATTTACAAAATGAGGCCCTTTGTTAAAGTAACTTATATATGGTCAGTCACAATGGTAATAATTTCTGTGTAGAGATCACATATTTACTAAGTTATCCATTTATCTATTTTCCTTCCCTCTCTCCTTTCCTCTATTTATTATCTCTGTTTCAAAACCCAATTTAAATCAATTTCCCCAATAAAATATCTTTATTGCCCAGTTAGAAGTTAAATTGGATATTCTTAAATTTTTACTTTTTTCATAACATTCATCAATAAATATTACATTATAAGTATTTGAGCATATTAAAATAAAATGTTATCTTTTATTAACCTAAGCCTCTCAGTGACAAAATTCTTAATGCCTGTTACAGTACATAGCAAACAGCAAACATGCAATAGTTTTACAGAAAGGAAAACTGTGATATGGTATCATGTACATAAACACTCGAACATAAGGACCGACAGTCATAAGAACTGTTTTTACATCTACTTATATGCATTTTAGTAAGCAAATTAGGACAATAGAGAATTTCAACCTCATAAAATTACAAAGTACAGAGACAAATTTGGAGCAAAAAGGGTAAGAAAACAAAGACTAAAATATGTAATTTTAGCTTTAATATATCCTTGAATTTTGACTAACATGTCTTAAATGGAATAAAAGTTTCCTTTTAAGTAACTATTACTTAAAACAAATATAATTACTGGGAGGAAAACAATAAACCTAAGTTATCTCTAACAAATCTTTAAGCATATAGCACTACAATCCAGAGAAGAAGTACTAATCACAGGCAATAACAAAACAATTCTGGAGAAGTTAACATTTTATATATTCTTTTAGATATGATGACATTAGTATGAAGGATACTTTTTTACCATGAGAGTGGTCTTCTTTCTCTAGAAAGGAAGTGTGCTATTCACTGAAACATATGTAAAGGCTGTCTGTCATAGAACATCAGTTCTATGCTCCAGAAACTACACTTATGATGCAATAAATTCTAACTTTAAAGGGGTAGATGTAGCTGTTCTGTTCATAGTGAATGGACACCAGGATGATTACATTCCTCAAAGAAGAGGTGAAACACTAATTTATGTTATTAAAAGATAATTGTCTTAGACATGTACAAATATTTGATTCCTATTTTCACTTACCTTCAAATTTTTAGGGGAAAAAATAAGAGCAATGGTTCACATAGAATCTTGACTCTAGTATACATAGTAATAGGTACAATGTAGGAAGTTAGTCACTTCTCTAACTTTCAAAGCTTAGTTCTGGGTTTAAATCATGACCTTACATGTACACTGTATGTGGTTTTCAGCTCATTACAAGCACATATTCTTCATTTCCTCATCTGTAAATGGGGACACCGATAGCATAATACCTATAAAGTCATTGTATGGATTAGTTCAACTAATTCATACCACATGCTTGGAAGAGGCTTTGGTAGATAGTGTCTGTTATTGTTGATATTGTTGCTGCTATTGTTATGTCACTTTTCTTTACTCTGAGAGTCATTAAGCACCTCACTCAAAGGTCCTACATACAGCCCATTGGATTACCCCACACTGCATCTACTGTGCAGAATGTGCTCAAGTTCTTTATGTAAGATACTGGTGCTGAGAATTTTACCTAGGCTCTCGGTTAAACTACCTTAAGGAAATATGTAGTATTGGAGGTTCACTGCTACCACATACCGGAAGAGACAGTTTCCCCCTCCATACAAAATTCTTTCCCTAACCTAGTATACTGAATTATTGCATTTAAAATCTATGATCCTCAGTTTTCTTAATTATTACAACTGGAATAATGATAGCTACTACTTGAAATTGTTGTAAAGATGGAATAAAAAATGGAAAATTGTCTAACATATGCTAAATATTGATTATTTCTCCTGTTTTTCCCTGCTTTAATATATTTTTGGCCAATGGTCAGTTTGACTATAGGTAATTCCTTACCTTCATTACTCTAATTTTTACCAATTATGTTGCACTTTGGCATCAAACTATTATGTGGCAATGAAAGGGTACATAGTTAGGGGTGTCTACTGAAGCCATGTGTGGCCTTAATCAAGAGAATGACATGATTTTATATTTCTAAAAAATCTTCTAGCTATATGATAATAACTATATCAAGAAACATAAAATTGGATATATTACCAGTCTAAATTGGGCATCTGTTGTGTGGCAAAGGTTTAAATCTACAGGCTGAGTTGTTTAAGCCCTGTAATTGCGAAGGTCTTAGGACCGGCCCTTGACCATCTCCTGGGACATAAAATGTAAGACTGCCCTGATAAGAGTGAATTTTATACCTGGGGTCTTAGACCACACCAGAGAGTTTTTGCTAACTATGTGGTATATGATGAATGCCTGTTTTTGTTCAGTTGGAGCTTTGGGCCATCCTGTATTAATCTGACACCTCGAGGGGTTGGAGACTGAGTAGCTAACGTCAGTTATGCAAGCACTACATTCCTATGTGACTGATCTCCAGTAAAAATCCTGGAGACAAAGGTTCAAGAGAGCTTCCCTGGTTGACAACTCTTTGTACATTTTATGACAAAATGTTGCTGAGAAGTAAAATTTGTCCATGTGATTCTAATGAGGAAGACAACTGGAATCTTTTACCTGGTTTCTCCTGGAATCTGCTCGATGCTCTTTTGTCCTTTGTTGATTTTAATCTGAATACTTTCCCTATAATATACCATAATCATGAGTAAAACATCTGCTCTAGGTTCTGTGAATCCTTCTTGCAAGTCACAAAGTCTGAGAAGATTTGGGGGCCCCTCATAAAGATCTCAAAATCACATTCTCTGAAAAAATAAAATATCCCCAATTCCATGTCATTCTAGTTGATCTGAGAATATAGTTCTTTGAAGCACAAAAGTTTTTAATTTTGATAAAATCAAATTAATCTGTTTCTTCAGTCACTTGTAATTTTTGTATCATTTCTAGAAATGCTTTTATAAAACCAAGGGCATAAAGATTTAATCATATGTTTTTCTAGGAGTTTATAGTTTTAATTCTTTCATTGAGATCTATGACTCATTCTGAGTTAATTTTTGCATATTGTTTGTGATAGAAGTCCATCAAATTATTATTATTTTTTTTACATATGGCTATCCAATTGTCTCAAACTTCTGTTGAAGACTGATTTATCAGTTGAATAAAAAAAGGCTCTTCGTTGAAAATCAATTGGTCATAATTATTTCTGGGCTCTTATTTCTATCCCATTGGTATATGACTGTACTTATGCCAATACTACACTCCTGATTATATCAGCTTTGTGGTAAGTTTTTAATTGGAAAGGTGTGAGTTTTCCAATTTGTTCTTTTTAAAGAGTGGTTTGGCTGCTCTTGGTCCTATTTCCGCATTCATTTTAAGGTAAGCTTACCCATTTCTGCAAGCAAGGCACTCGTACTTTGACAAGAATTATAAAGAATCTGTATGAATTTAGAGAACATTTGATATTGATCACATTGAAGAATATATCACAATCTCTACTAGACCTCAGCAAAGAATCCCAGTGAGAAATAGGAATTCTTTCTAAAATGTCATATGAATTAAATGAGCAAATAAATTGGCCTCGCTCTTGTAAAGGTGTGTCATAACTTCAGTTCCTAGCCTGCAGTTACACAAGCAAGCATTTCCTACACAGTAACAAATTTTTTTTTTAACTTAGGTCAGAATTTTGTGCCTGTCAACCTTCTGGCATTTGGGCAACAGTCAATTTTATGTCTGTGAATAAATAAGAAAGATCAGAAAATACTTTGACTGCTTTCACTGTGATCCATATGTTTCCCAGAAAATTCTGGCTTCCTGGACTCTTTCATAAGAAATACAAGTCTTTCAAAAGAACATTTGTAAACCCACTTTATGTGTTTTATGCTGTCACCTTAGTGTAACCCTTGGAAACACTCCCACAGCTTTTCCCATTACGTTGGTTCATAATGTTTAGTGCCATCAAACTCGGCATTTTTTATTATTATAACATTTTTTCCTTAAAATACTGTCTTGGCTTTTGGACATTCTTTACTGTCCTCCTTGTGAAGATGGGGTTTTATTTCACTGACTCATTACTTGCTCAGCTTTGTCTTCTCAAGCACCAAGTTGACAATGGTTTTCCTGTTGAGGAAATTTTCAGTCTAAGGTCAAAATTAAAATCATTCTCATCACATGTTAAATTTATGAGTCATTAGAGTTTTAAACACTATTATTTAAATATCCTTCATTAGACTTGTCTTTATTATACATATTAAGCAAGTTGTGCTAAACCAAATGCATCATTACATATTAAATAATATTTTTATAACAGAGATATATTTTATGTTGTCTGCTCTGTAATGATATTCTATGAATTTACTATTGCATGTGCACCTGAACAGACACAGCTCATGTGCACATGGATACAGGAACACACACATGTATACATTTTTACCCATGACTATTAGCCAGGACACATAGAATGGGAGAATTATAATTTCCCCATAGATTGATTCCTAACAAGAGAGACATGATATAATATTTTTTCCTCCCGCACTTGAAAAAAATGAGTGTCCTTTTCTTTTGCAGGATGGTAATGGTATACTAGGTTAAAGGGTACTACTTATGTGTTTTCTATTTAATAGAATGGATAAAATAGATTCACTATGTCAATAGCTGCTTACAGGAGCCAGAGATGTATTGATTTCACCATTAAGGAGACTACGGCTGCAAATGGAATCTTAACTTCATTAAGCTTAAGTAAGCGTATTGTCATTACCCCAGATCCAATCTGTCTTTGTCCGTTGGTTGACCAAGAGTATCAAATGAGATGCCATAGAAATCACAGCACTTGTAACACAATATAGGAGCAAGGATATTGGAGTCCTAGTGCTCAGGTACAAATTTAGTTTAATATTCTTAAACTAGCAGTGGAACTTAGGTATATTACTGAATGTCTCTGGGCTTCAGCTTCTTCTTCTATGCAGTGAGGGCAGTAACTGTGCTGCTTCCTAGAGTTGTAGTCTGGACATAATAAGATAGCAGATGTAATATTTTGTGATATCCAATAAACATTAGCATAATAGTTGCTATTTTCATTATTATTTATAATAGGTGGTTATATACATTTTGGATATATTTAAGTAGGGGAAATTAGATTGTTTAGTTTTGGGGTATCTTTGACAGCGCATTATTACATTTTCAATTCAGAATGTTTATTGTATGTAGAATACAAGTATGACCACTTTCGTGAGGAAAAATGTCTGCGATGTGATGGCATTAGAGTTCTACGGCAAAGTACAGAGACGAGTTCACACACTGAAAGGTAGCGAGGAGGAAAAATTATTGATTTCAGATTTGAGCCAAAGTTTAAACTGATAAATCCCTAAGCAGGTAGATATAGGTAGGATTTATTTTTTTGTTATAACTTCTTTTACATTGTTCCAAGAACCAAATAATCAATTATTTATATAATACCCAATTCAATTTTTATGTAATATATATACAAACATATATATGTGTGTGTGTATATATATATATATATATATATTTGATTTCATGTTAATAATATCAAATATAACTGGCTTGACCTATTTAAGAAAAAAGTAATGGAAACTTCCAATATATATATGCTTATTCACTTTGGATTTATTTGTGTGTGTATGACGGAGAGGTTAATTTATTTTGTAAACATAACATTATTGAGTTTCCAAAATCAAAAGAATAGATTTAACAATGGTATTTATTTTTATAGATGATATTTTCTATTATAAA